>JARHVA010005509.1:1122500-1140000 GCA_037957365.1 Torreya grandis | reverse complement strand
TAATTGTTTTATTAAAGCACACTATTATTGGTAGGTTCATCATGTTAGGTATATTTGTGTTAGTACTCACATGGCTGAGTAAATATTGTAATAGTTAGATAAAAATAAATAATTATGTAAATTGATAACTCATGTAAATAGAGATATGTGAGAGAACAAAGGAGGAAAGAGTTTTGGAAAGATTTATGCATTTTAATATTAGACTTCACTCATATCTTGTAGTATCTCATAGAGATATTTATATTATATTCATCCATTATATTAGAGATATGAAATACATTATCAAATAGAATAATATTATTTATTTTATGTAAATATTTATTTTTCTATTACAAGGGTGTAAATCTGTACCAAAATTATTATCTATTATCATAGCAAAAAAATGTCTAAATGAGTATCATTTATAGTATTTATCCCATACTTCAAATATGATTTTGTGTAAATTAATCTTATTAGCATCAAACTAATCATGCATCTCTAAAAAATAGCACCCTAATAAATTATGTCTTATATTCACTATGAATATTATGTTTGGCCTTCTGGATCTGTGCTTAAACACTATAGAAAATAAATAGGACTAGCTTGTATCAAAATCTTTTCATTACATTTTTTTATCATTTAATCATTGATCTACTTATAGAATGAAGCATTTATTTTTATCAGTTATGATTTGCTTTATTGTTTCTCAAATCAATCCATATAATTTTGGCATAGATGTCCTATACATTTAGGCATTGTATATCTTCAAGTAATTATGGTAAATCCATGTACATATCCAAGTTCACCATGTGCGTAATAGGAAAATCTCTAAGGTAATTCTCCAAGTTCAATGCCTTGGTTATAAAGATTGTCTTGCATCAAAACTCACTCATTATATCATCTCATTTCTTTATCAACTCACCATTTTGATAGATGGAAGTTTTTATTTATTGTGGTTTTAGATTTTATTATTTAATAATTATCCATAAAAAAAAATTTAGTCGATATTTTAGTAAATATTCTCACCATAATTTTTCATGTTTCTTTATACAATCTTTAGTTTTTTAAAATAAAACAAAAAGAAAGGAGTTTGTGAATGGCAAAATTGTTGTCAGAAATAAATAGTTAGTGTCACTTATGTTTTTATCATCTGTTAGAATTTAGAGTAAAAAATATTTATAAGGATGTGATTTTGGTAGAAACTAACATCTATTGGTGTTATCTTGGTCAAATTTTATGATGGGTATTCCTTTCAAAAAATTTACTACCCTTAACTTTCATACATGGAATGTTAAGACTCAAATACAACTAATGAAGAAAATCTTGTGGGGAATAGTCAGTGGGAATGAAACTTAACCCATAGATGCAAATAATTTTCTAGAATGGAATATCATAGATGATAAGGCTAAATCCATCATAGGTCTTGCATGTTCTAATTTTGAACTACACTATATATATTTAGAAAATTCATCCATACAAATTTAGGACAATCTAAATAAGTTATTTGGTGATAATGTGATGAATTAAAAATTCTCTCTAAAGATACACTTATTAAAACTAAAAATGAGTGAATGAGCTATTATGTATAGTCATATAAATAATCTCAAATATCTTATGAGTAGCTAGCACAAGTCAAATCCCTAGTTAATAAAGAAGATTCAAAATTTATTTTATTAATACTTTTTCTTCATAATACAATAATGCCATTTTCACTCTTGCTCGAATGCCTTCTTAGTCTCTTGAAGATATGATCTCATCAATATTAGGAGAAGAATAAAGAGGAATATTAAATATGAAGAAGAAACTATGATGTACATAAAAATAATCATAAGAACCAAAAAAAAATAATAAGAAAGATTTGGAATGCTATTACTATAATAAAAAAAGACATAAATCTTGGAATTGTAAGATTAGAGCTAATGATGTACCTAAGAGAAAAATCAAATCTAATGAATCTAATGTAATCATCGAAGGTGAACCAACAACTAAGGAGGAACCGATGAATTATAACATTTGATTTAATTTTGAATACTTGTTATCCTAAGTTTGATTTAAAATAGGATGGAAGACACGTGGGGTTAGAGGACATTTAGGGTCCTCTCTCTAGCCACTAGTGATTAGGATGCATAGTGTTTTAATAGCATATGTATTCAAGTTTTTACTTTTTGTAATTTTCATATTTATTTTATGTGATAAGTAAACCCCTATAACATCATTTTGGAAAGATAAATATTTTTAAAAAACCACTTTTTTAGGGAAGGAAAAGATATCAAGGTAAAATTGACATGGATGAAGGTTTAGATAGTTTAGGAGATCCAAGACTCTAGAGGATTCAAAACATAAGAACTAATGGGATGGGAATGATCCCACATAATTTAACTCAAGAACTACGCATTTATGAAGTTAAAGAGGAAACCTCATGGCTTTTTATCTGGTCTATGAAATGTTTTTAGATACTAGTGATGGTAGAATATGTTTTATTTTCCCACATATTAGCACTAAGGGTGGAAATTTTAGGTATATTTAGCTTTCATAGATGTTTCCTCATAGGAAATCTTGTAAATGATTATCCTATCATGAAACAAAAGAGATGAAACAAGTTTTGGGTAGATGTAGAACATATGACAGTGGATGGAAATATAGATTCAATAGAAGATGAACTAGGAATGATTCTAGAAACATTGGTGGTATACATAGTCAAAAATTGGTTGTTTGGGGACATATACCAATAAGAAGGGGAAACCATAATTAAAAAAAATTCAAAAGACTAATCAGAGCTTAATGGTGGATTTCAAAACTCTCATAGAGAAAATTATCAAATCTTCAAAGGTTCTTATCCTAGTTTTAGGGGAAAGATTAATATATACTCTAATGACTCAAATTTTAGAGGCTACTTTGGTGTTATCCATCTCGATATTACCAAATCACAAAGAGGGGAATGGGTAGAATCTAGTGAAATGGAAGCAAGGAAGGGGTAAAAAGTAGCCAAATTGATTAATCATGTCACTAAAATCTCAAATAAAAAATTGAAAAGAGAGACTCTCAACAAAATAGTTGGTTATAGTAGTTTTTGTTTGATTTGGCTTGTTGGGCACTACTATTTATTTTTGTGAAATTATTGGTGCTAGATTTATTTTTAGGTTTAAGGGTATGATTGTTAAAAATTCCATGATTGGTAGTTTTTTAGTTACTTTTGGGTTGGATGTAGTCCCTTGGTTTACTTGATCAAATTTTTAGACATAAAGTGGTATTTGGGTAGTTTAGGCCCTAGTATCTTTTGTCTTGTACAATATGGGGTTCATAATTTCAAAAAAAACCCTTTAACCTTAATAAAAATATATGATTTAAAAATAAAACCTTGAGGGTGAAATTTTAAATCCTAGAAGGATTAATCCCTAAGGTAAAACCTAAGCCTATGCACTATTGTATATGTCTATGGGTTCACCAGTATATTTTACAAAAAAATTATTAATGGGTGAGATTAAGGTAATTAAAATACAAATTTTATTTTTATTTAGATCAATATATGGCATTCAAGCATATATCTAAATGTAAATGTGTGATATTGATTCATCTAATTTAGCAAGGGAATATGATAAATATATAATTTACTAAAGAGGTCATGATACTTAAGTTTTATGATTGAATGTCTAACTATGATTGTATTCTATAAGTGAAAATCAAGGATAAGCATGCCTATGGTTCATTCATTTTAGAACTAATTCATGATCTACAATAAGTTAGTTATTAAGGATTGAGTCAATATCATTAGTTGATACTAACCTATTTTTTGGGACTAACATGTGTTGAATAAGGGCATAATAAATGTATGTTCACCTACAACTATATTTGTTTTCTCTATATTCGATGATACACATAGATGTAGAAATCAACCTCCTTTGCCTTAGAAGTCAAAATATTCTTTTAAAGGATACAAACCTAAACAAAGTAGTGGATAGTGTAATGAGTTGTGTTGACCCCTATCACCATTGTATGATGATTTTACTCTTTTTATATAAAAATCATTTAATACTCTAAGGAGGGTTACAAATCCACATGTAGTTATCCCACCTAGTGAAATTGTAAAATTATGTTCTTTCACTATATGTATATAATTAATAATTGGTTTGGAAAATATACAATAATATATTTGACTTGTATTTTGAGTTCTTTAAACATGGTTTTTGATTATTCATAGTAATGATTTTTTAGTATGGGGAGAACATTGTAGATTTTCATAGTGTACAATATTGTATAGATGTATATGATATATGTGCCAATTGATTTTTTAATGAGACCTTGATTTTTATATATATTATTCCAATTAAATAATTTATGATGCCACCAATATGCTGAGATAATGTTCTAACCTTAAGGATGGGTTTGATTTTTTAAAATAGTTGTGTCTTTGAGTGGATTACTTCCAACTAGATTAGTCCATATTTATTGGTAGTACTTACAAGGTATGGAGAAATTGACCTATGTAAATGCAGACTAAGCTAAGACCTTAAAGACATCAATACATTATATTTAGTTTGTTTGAAATAGAAAATGAGGTTATTGTATGTGTATAGAAGATTACAAAAAAATTTTACTCATATGAGTTCATGTAAGTGAGAGAAGATGGAATTTTAGGACCTTTTTTCATTTCTCAAGTCATGTGTAATAAGACTTTGTCATGCTTGTTGTTGTCATGTACTAAAGACCATATTTTACTAGCTAAACCCCCATGCAAAACATAAATTATATGTTCAAATGCTCATCATAATTTCCAAGGGTACATAACCAAAAAAATATCTATACACAATATTAGATTCATGGTATCCAATCATATAAAATATATGAACTTCCAATCATTGAAATATATGAAGCTCACAATCTTGACAATAACACATAGAGTAATAAAGAACCACTAGAAATCTAATGATCACACAATAATGCATTACTAATTAAATATTTATGTTAACCATATGAATATGTATGGATTAAGTCTTAAGATTCATATCCATAATCCACATGTGATGGCAATATAATAACATAAATTTTATCACAACATATAAAAAAGTGAATTGCAATAATCATCTCCACAAGTCAATACAAATTAGATAACAATATGAAATAAGATTAAATATATGCGATATAAGTAAAACACAAATTCTATAATAATAAGGCAAAAAAATCAAATGCATTATGGAGTTGGCATCACAACATAAAATATTCCTACTACCTATCGAATATTTAGCACACAACTTCTAAAAATGAATTGTTTTTAGTTGGTGAAGTTTAAGATTATGAAATTCTTTGTCACAACTTCAAAAAACTTGTTGAATGTAAAAATTTATCATAGCTACACCTTCAAAAAGATATTTAGCTTAATTAATTTGATATTCTTGATCATCATGTTTTTGATATCTATCATAACTAGAACAATACTGACATTTCATTCTCCTCAAAAGAAAGGTCCACTTCTTTTATAGATCTAAATTGAGTAAACTACCGAGTTTATGATTACATTTTGTGAGTCAACTTCAAATATGTTATCTGTAGAATAAAAAATGTTGTAAATATTATTTTGTACCAATACAATTTGAGCTATACAATGATTCCCTTGAAAATGATTGTTTATGGCCCGCACGCTACAATGAAAATACAACTTATAATAAAAATAATATTTATATTACATCTTAGAACAATTCTCAAGAATTTTCCATTTCTATTGCTTGCGCAAACAAATATTATAATATTTAGTATTAGTCCATAAACAATACATTTAATGATAAAGAAAGGAAAATTAATTATTCATTAAAAATTATAAACTAATTTCTTTATATATATCCTTCCATACCAAGTGTATTACTGTGCTAAAAATTCTTGGCAGCCTACGCCTCTTCAATACCTAGAGTTCTATCATCCTTATTTTGGCTTTGTATTACGTAAATTAAAACTTTTAAACATAGACAAGAATCAATCAATATATATTAATACACATTAAAACTTGTGATAAGAATCAATCACTTTGTTTACTAGAAGAATTCGTCCCCGGTTAAAAAGTCAATATATTTTTTTGATTACAATTTTAATAAACTGCTTAATGTTAACGTTGATATATGTAATTGCACATTATAATTATCCTCAGTCTTTCGTGGTATATGCATTCTTGTGGTTAAAAATCAACCAACTTAATTTTGGCATTGTAGATAAAATAAAAACATAATCAATCAACTTAATTTTTGCATTGTAGATAATTTAAAAATTGGATCAATCACTATGTTTACCGCTAATCAGATCGAAGAATAATTCATCAACACTTACAAGCTTGATAATTTTATTTCGTTCAAAACGGTTGTTATCCTTCTAACGGGACGTACGCGACCCGGGATGATAAATCTCTTTCAATTTAACCATTTCGATTTCGAACTGTTAGTTTCGAGAAATTTCATTTACACGCGCATCGAAGCCTAGATTTGATGGACATATGGCCTTATTTACTTTTTCGAATTATATTAACAGAGCAATGAAAATATATATATATATATATAATATTTTCTCCTCCTTTGGCAAGATTAAGTAGATAGCCGTCAATTTTAAAAAAAATAAAAAATACGATCTCGCGTTGATTTGAAAAATAAATCTCTAACGACTCTGACTTAAACAATATGGTTCAATGTTAGACAGCTGAACACTTCCACGCATCTTTTATCGGCAGAGTCTTCCAGTCTCTTACAAAAGAAGAAGTCTCTCTATAATGTTCAAGCACCTGCATATGATATTCCCCCCACACTCTTTCTTATTATTAAAATCCTTTATCGGCAGATTCGTTCAGTGTCTTAAAAGTCTATTCAATTGCTGCAAAATCTTCACTATGCTTTTTAGTCTTCACATTCTTCATTCTAAAATGTTCTTCTATAACTGCTTCGCCAAGCAAAACCTTGCATGCCACAGCAAAGAACATGGAGTTCTATGTGCAGGAAATCACGAGAGGACCCAATGCGACTGTAAGTGTAATTGGAAGAGTGAATGGAACATCTTCAAATGTGTCATCCTTTGGGACAATATTTCTCATAGACAACTCTGTGACCCAGGGACCTGAATACAACTCCAAGTTTTTGCGAAGAAATCAAGGTTTGGAGGACAATTCAGATCATCCGGGTACTAATTTTCATCTGGTTGCGTCTGTTATCTTTGAGAATAGAAGCACAGTGGAGATGAGTGGAGTAATTAGAACTCTTTTGGTCAGTGGTTGGCGGAACTGGACGATTCAGACATTCTCGCGGGCATGCCCTCTTTAACGTCTTAGCAATCGACGGAATCATAGTAACACAGCTATTTATCAAAGCATAAAGACCGTAAATCGTCTCCAACGCCCAACCTTCCCCTAGTAATGCCAGAATTTAATGTTAGCCCGGGTTTCTTTGTCCTTCGACAACTGCTTTATCTCATTTGCTCCTTTTCTGTACCGATGATAAAGACTGCATTTATGAATTCTTAAGCCTCCTTTGTTCTACATACAGATAATTGCGTTGATTGGGATAAACTATGGAGAAATTCAAATTGATATGATATAAATTCAAAGCAATGGAATAAGTTTTAAAACACAACTTTTTTGCTTACTATAATAATATTCTGGGGGCATGAATATGGAATACCATGTTTATTTACTGATTGTATATCTTTACATGTCCATGAATATTTCTCTTCAAATTATCTTGAGCAACGTTTCTTTTCAATATTTTTAAATATTAAAAATATTCCCACAACATCCACACGAAGTGTGGTTAAAAGGTAGAATTGAATTTTTATATAAACATATTTTTAAAAAATTATATATAATATACAAACTTCATATTTTTTTGAAATCCGAATTTTATGAATCCTTTTTGACTAAATTATATAATTTGGTATTATGCATTACAAATGTATTCGACAGTTTCTATTGGAAGATACTTTCTATTAGAGGAGTTTATATATATATATAAACATAATTTGATAATTTTTTTAATTAACTTTAAAATATCAAAAATTATGATAACAATAATTTAGATCAAAAAAAAAAAAAAATTAATTGTTGCTTTATATTATTGATCTCTTTATGATATATCATAAATTAAAATATGATTAAGTTAATATTTTTTTGAGAATTAATTTACATTTAATTTTGTTATGTCATTTTATGATAACTTCAATTTTTTTACTGGTTAATAAGTGCCTCATTCGAAATATTTCAATCATACGTGGTCAGATTGGTAATTAAGAAGAATAAGGGAAAAAATAAATAAATAAAAATTGATGACTAAAAAAATATAAACATCTAAAAAATAAGGTTAATTAAAAAATTAAAACAAACCTATAATAAAATAACCTTGTAAAACACCAATGAAAATAACATCTCCAAACAAATTTAAAAATAGTAAACTCTAGACCCCAAGCTATCTAAGGATTGCTTTATTGAAGCTCCTGAAAAAGACAATATTTGGAAGGAAACATTTCATCATCCTCGTCAAGACAAAAAAATAGAAATAAAAAACTTGATTTCCGCTCTATTCAGTTTGTTGATTCGAATATAAATTTTGTAAGCGTCGTTAGTCGAATAATCCGATGAGCTTGAGTGTAGTCCAAAGCCAATTTATTAAAAACCCTCCACTTCAATTTTGGAAAAATGAAATTATAAACTTTTATAAGAATCCAATAGTCATAACCCATGTCAAGGAAAGATGGGAAATCACGTTTTTATGAAATATAGACACATGACTAGAGAAATGGGGCTTACAAAATCATATGCAACAATGGAAAGTATTCAAACATTTCATTCACATGCCCTCCAGACTCATTATGGTTATGATTTCCACCCATCCATATTAAAAAATTAAAAAGGCAATCCGTTTTATCTTGTAATCTTTCACATTCAACATCAACAGAGTAAAAGCGGGCAACAATTTCAACAAGTAAATTGAGAACGGATTTTAATGTGTGTTTCCTTCTACTTTTCATTGTATACTCTACAACTACATGGGCTAACTGATCATACTTATTGATTTATAATTTAACTCGATAATTAATAAGTTAAGACCCAGTCTAGGTTAAACCATTTATAACTCCAAAAATTTTCACTCACGATGAGAACAACCTCAAGGGACAAAACTACAGTCTTGCATTACTAAGTAGCTATGAGGTCCTAAGCAAGAGATCACAATGAAGTGATGTTAGATCTATAGCTTTTGCTCTTAACACAATCGGTAGCTAGAACACTCATTCTCAATATATTTACTTAACAATTCTAATATTCACACATTGAATTTCAGAGGTTGGCACCAGTCAAATAGTTAAGGTAATCTCCACACTCATGTTTTCAACATTTACAAATTTATTTCATGTTTAAAAAAATGCATCAGAAGGATATTTGAGAATTAATCAGTTTATATTAATAAGGAGGATCTCCAAAAATCAAATAATTAATGTCAATAATATTTATAGAATATGTTCATAAACGTATACCATCACTCCATGATGCATGTCAAACTTGTGATCAAGTTTCTCATCAAGTTTTCATTATCCAAGACATGTTTCCTAGAAGCTAAAATGCTAAAACCATTATAATTATTGAAGAAACATCCTTGATAACCTTTGGCAAAGAGGGTTTTAAATATTAATACATCACTATAAATATCTCATGCCAATGATTTAAAATGAAATAGAGTAATTCATGTCTATGATACATCCAATAAAATCTATAAAATGTAGAAATCGATAGATGTCAGGAAAAAATAAGGCCATGATGTCATATGAGGTTCTTCTTCAAACATATATATAAGGTATAATTTGTGTGGTTGACTAATGATTAGAACTACCAAATTATTCATGGTACAGATGAATAATATTTAAATACATAGGGTACATTTGTAAATAAAAATAAACTTCAAATTAAACCCCAAAGGTCATGTTGTTGATTCCAAGCTATCCTCGCAAAAATGTGATTGTAAAAAACCCCAACATTAACATGAGGCAAAATTGGGAAAAATATACAATCATTTTAAAAGAATTATGCAAATAAAATTAACATTAGGTCAAGTATCATTGGCATATTATAGGATGCCACAAATGGTTTTGGATATTCAAACATGGGATAATAGAATGAACACCACAACACAATTGATATAGAAGCTAGGAAAGTCATAAGAAAGAATTTATTACTTGGGGTTCAAAATAAAGACCTTCCTTGAACTTTCTGTTTAAACTAAACCTGATTCTAGATAGCATACAGTCTTATTGAATGTGACAAAATAATTAGATATAAGTTGCCAATAATAACCCTCAACACAAAATAATTATGGTTAATTATTTTATCGAAAGTAAAAAAATAATAAATCATACCGATTACACCTATTTAATTAAATAAAAAATAATAATTAAATTAAAATAGATAACTTGAGTTTATGTCTTATTTAAGAGATTAAATATATATGCCATTAAATCTTGTTTCCCGATTGTTTAACCATTATAAGCAATTAAGGGTGGGGGAGAAAAGCCTAAATGAAATGCATTAAGTTATTCTATAAGCAAGATAATTAAGTAATTAATATTCAAAATATATTATGATTCAATTTTGAATTATGGGGACATGATAAGTATATAAATTACAATTCCAAATAGTAATTTTATTAATTAAACATGAAGAAGAAATAATACTTATGTTTTTGATTAATGCATGCATAGATCTAGGATATGTAGGTGCAGAAAAGTTAGGATTAGGCTTTGATGTGATTCTTCAAAATTTATAAATTGACTCTTTGTCAACCTAGATACTACCATATAAATAGGGGAACTAGAGTCGACACTTTTGTATTAGAACCGATTATTACATATTGTAAAAAAATACATTTCCTTTTTATAAATTCTAATTACACTTGTTAGGTTATATTTTTTACTTATAGATTATCAATTGGGATCATGTACACATGTTCTAGATGTAATTATTTCATCAAACCCCTAAGTCAACAAACTTGGGCATGTCACCTTATAAAATGGAGGTTAGTGGGCTCATGTTAGGTTTAACTGAACTCAAACACCCCTCTATAAATTAGTTCTACTTTACATATCCATATAATTTGATGAGGTCCTTTTACCCGATGTATGTCTCCCTCTTCTATTAGATCGTATGTGAATAATCATGTAATATGGTATATGCATGTGGATGCAGTGTAGTGATATAGCCTAAAACATAACATATATTGATCATGGTATTATGGTACCAACCCCCTTTTAGGCATCTAAAAAGCCATTAAAATAAGAAAATAGGTGGAAAAAGAAGGCTTATATTGTTGTAAACAACCTCACAACATGTAAAGAGGTCTCCACATGTGCTACAGGTCCTATAAATGGATTTAGAGGTAAACAAAAACCACTGTAGAGACACACACTAAGTTACTACCAAAAATAGGCTATTGCTACAAGTACCTATACCAATGGTTGGAAGTTGTTATGGTTGCATACAATGCTGGTTGTAGGTTGCTATAGGTACCTGCAGCGTTGGTTGTAAGTGACTGTCTAGAATTTTCAGCAACTTAAAAGACCTTAAACTTGCAAATCAAAACTCTAATTTCAAGAACATAAATTTTTACGTATTTAACACTCCCAAACACAAATAAAGAGACAACAGCTATTAAGACAATTGTATTATATTATATTCAAAAGATAGTGGTTTAGACTCTCTTATATATAGTTACAACAAAGCTTCCTCTATTATTCCATTTCATTCCTCCTTGTCTGCTACATGTATACTACTATCCGTTGTGTCTTTTATTTTAGTTGATATTTTCTATATCCTCTATCTCTCTTGTCCTTAGTTTCTTGTTATTATTTTGAAATTTCCTTCTTGCTCTGATCTATCCTATTCTAGACCTTCCCTCTTGCCCCTGTTCTATTTTGTTCCTCTTTTTTCACTCTCTATTCTTCTCTTAAAAACTACCAAAAATATAGAAGTCTTCCCCCCCCAAAAAAAATCATATCTAAAGCTTAGGGAACTGCTAAAAATGGTCATTAAAGCTTTCAACTAAATATTTTTAAATTTAAAAACTCCCGCTCAACTTCTCTCTCATTCATTTTATTGTTACTGCTCATTAAATGTGCCACAAGTAGGTAGATAATTGCCCCAAAACAAAATTAAATACTAATTTTAAAAATTAACTCCCTAAACCACCTTCATGTGGCATTTGTTGACAAATATATATATATATATATATATATATATATATATATATATATATATATATATATATATATATATATATATATATATATATATATATATATATATATATATATTTAAAATGAAATGATGCCCCTACATCAAGCTACCAAGATAGAAAGTTTTGTGAGCCCCTGCTCACTATGTAAATCTCTCTATGTTGCTATAAGTTAAGGGTCTAGTTGTTGTAGGTTAACAACTTCATCATCTAGTACTAACTAGGGTGATTCCAACTCTATTGGGCTTAACTATGATGCTTCCTCCATTGGACTACCTTTCTATTTCACTAAATATTCATTGTACTCTTTTACCCTTATCTTCCTAATTACTCTTGAATCTGAAATATCTTCAATCTCCTCTTATGCTTTCTTAGGTAGCTGATCCTTCCATTTTTTCAAAAATATCTTCTTTTAGCTATGATGTCTCTCCCTTATTTTAACTATGATGTCTCTCCCTTGTGATAAGTATATAAATCAAAATCATTAAAAATTGGAGAGATTTCTAAACCTTCAGGTACCTCTAACTCATAAGCATTTGGTGAAAAATTCTTGATGACCTTACATGGTCCAATCTTTTTCCACTTCAGTTTGTTGTAGGCATGGCTGGGAAATCTTTCCTTTCATAGATGTGCCAATACCATATCTCTCACTTAAAAAATATTTTCTCTCCTCTTCAAATCATGTTTAGCTTTATATAGTTGGCTGCTCCAACTGAGTTTTTCACTTACTTGCTGATGCAAATCTTACATATATTTGGTAAATGCCTCTCCTCTAGCACTTCTCTTATATCACTTAGTATTTTCAAGCTCCCTTAATTCTGAAATACCTCTAGGACTATGGCCATAAACAATTTGAAATAGAGTCTTACTTGTGATTTTATTAATTAAGTCATTATATGTAAACTCACCTTGAGGCAATATCAAATCCCATTGCATAGGATTATCACCAACTAAACATCTTGAAAAATTCACTAAACTCTTCTTAACAATTGTAACTTGTTCATATATTTTAGGATGATATGCAGAACTAAAATTTAAATTAGTCCCTAATTTATTTGAAAGTGTCCTCCAAAAATATCCTACAAAGTTAGTATCATGATCTGAAACTATACTTCTTGGTAAACCATGTAATCTAATAACCTCCATAATGAACAAATTTACTACATTTGTTGAATCATCTATCTTATTACATACTATAAAGTGATCCATTTTGGAAAATCTATCAACAACCATAATAATATAATCTTTACCTCATTGTGTTCTTAGAAGTCTACATACAACATCTATACTTACATCTTCTCACAGCTTCTCTGGTGTGGGTAATGGCTGATATGGTCTATATTTTGACTCTTTCCTTTGGAATATTGAAAAATTTGACATCCTTTCACAATTTTTTTAATTTTTTCCCTCATCCTTGGCCAAAGTTATCTTTCACTATGTTGTGCTATTGTTTTATCAGCTCCAAAATGTCCAGTTAAACCACCACAATGTTTTTATCTTATTAATTTATACCTCATTGATCCTTGTGCTATGAAAAGTTGTTTTCCTTTGAATATCAATCCATATTTTATAAAAAAATCCATCTAAGGTGTCCTATCCACACTAGTTAGCTCCATACATATTGTCCATGCATCCTTATACAACTCTTTCATAACATCAAATCCAACTACTGCAGCTCTTATTTTAGTCAGAAATGTTATTCTTATACTCAATGCACCCACTAATTTATTTGAAATCCCACTTCTATGGTTGAGAATAAAAGTATAACCCTATAGTAATTCAACCCACATCATATGTCTTTAGTTTGATCTTGTTTGCATATTAATAAATTGTAAACCATGATGATCTGTGTATAAAATAAAATATTTGAGAAGTAAATAATGATGGAACTTCTTTAAATCTTGCATAATATCATAGAATTCTTGGTCATAAAATGAATACCTCTTCTTGGCATCATTAATCTTCTCACTAAAGTATGCAATAGTCTTCCCTCTTGGCTTAAAACTGGTACTATGGTTATCCTAGTTGCATCACAATCCACTTTAAACACCTTTGTAAAATTGGTCAATGATAATACCAGTTCTTCTGTGACTTTCTTCTTCAAAATCTTAATACTTTTATTTGCTAATGATTTCCACTTAAATTCTTTATTATCTCTCCTTATAGTTTCATTTATGGGTGTACATATACCACTAAAATTTTCAATAAATCTATGATAGAAACTTGCTAAACCATGGAAACTTATAACATCATGTACACTCCTAGGTGTTTTCCATTCAATGATAGCATGTAACTTTTCTATATCCATTTACAGCTCTTGTTGAGAGATCACGTATCCAAAATAAATCAATTTATCTTTCATAAAATTACACTTTTTCTAATTCTCCAATAGCCTTTCTTCCACGAGGCTTTATAAGAACTATATAATATGATATAAATGATATTTGCTTATACTAAATATCAAAATATCATCAAAATAAACAATCATAAACTTCCACAAAAGTGATTTTAGTAATTCATTCATTAACCTTATAAATGTTCTAGGTATATTTGTTAACCCAAAGGGCATTACTAACCTCTCATATATCCCCTCTTTGGTATTAAAAGTAGTCTTCCAATCATCATCCTATCTTATCCTAATTTGGTGATATCCACTCTTTAAAATCAACCTTTGTAAAGTATGTAGCATTACCCAAATAGTCCATGAGATCATCCATTATTGGTAAAGGAAAATGATACCTTATTTTTATTTTTTTGATGGCTCTTGAGTCAGTACACATCCTCCATTCACCATATTTCTTTGGTGCTAATATAGTTGGTATTGCACATGGGATAAGGCTTTCTCTAATCAATCATCTTTCCAATTATTATTTTAATTTTTTGTCAACTTATTCATTTTTTTTTGGTGTCAACCTATACTCTACCTTATTGGGTAAACTTTCCCATGGAATCAAATCAATATGATGGATGACATTCCTCATAGGTGGTAGTCCTTCTGGTAAATCCTTAGACATAATTTCATCAAATTCTTCAAGCAATTACTTTACTTTTAAAGTCATGTCACTACTATCCTTTATTGTATCTAATTTTAGCTCCTTGGGAACTATTTCAAAACATAATTTTTCCCTTTTAATCTCTTTCAAAAATTACATCCCTACCACTAGCAACATTCTTGTACCACCTTCCACCTCTTCTTCCTTGGTTGCCAATGTTGTGAGAGTGTGTTTTATTCCAATTTTCTCTAATGTTTAAGTGTTTTATCTTCCATTGAAGATTTCATTCCTATAAAACTACCATGTCCTCCCCAAGAGTAAGTGGCATACATCTATGGTAATGATATCACACCACACCTCATTTTCATATGTACCTATTCAAAAATTCATAAGCCATTACTGATCAACCAAAACTTGGTGCACATTTGGTAACCATGTCAATTTATAAGGTATAGTTTGAGTTTTCCTTGTTAAACCCATCCTATCCACCATTTTAACTAAAACTAAGTTATCAATGCTACCACTATATTATGATTTTGCAACATTTTCCACCTAATCTACATATTGTCCTAAATAAAATTTTCCTTTTGATAGGTTCATCTTCTTTCTTGGTTGGCTTTAAGAATGTCTTCTTCATCATAAGTGCTTCTCATTTCTCAAGTTCATCTAGTTGACTAACAGACCCTATAGATTCACTATCCCCGTTTGCTACATTTGCACTTATTGCCCCTATTGTCTTTGATCCTTTTGATCTACATTATGGGCATTCTTAAAATCTATGGCATGATTATCCATATTTAAAACATGTGGCTTGGAATCCTCTACCTTGGCCTCTTCCATATACACCTCTACCTCTCATGGGGTATGGTCTTGACCTTGTTTCATCTTTCTCCTTTTGAATTTTTGATGGGTTGTTCTCTTTACTATGGATATACTTTTTTTGTTGATTCACTTTACCTTTACTGAATCCACCTCTACCTTTGTTTATTCCTTGCTTCCATACAAATTTATCTTCAGCCTTTAAAGCATACTAGTATGCTTCTTCCACATTTCATAATGTTATCATACTTAGTTTATCTTGAATGTTCAATATTAATCCATTAACATACCTTGCTAATTTTTAATGGTCTAATTCATTATGACTAGATTTGATGGAAATATTATAAAACTCCTCTATATAATCCTTCACATTCTAATCCTTTTTCTTTAAATTCAATAATTACTTGAGAAGTTCAAGATGATAATCACCAGGTAGTAATTTAGCCTTTTAATTGCTCACAATTCGATGCCACAAAGTAATCTTATCTCTATCATGTCTTCTTATTTTAGCCTACACCTCTTTCCACTAGAGTGATACATGACCTTTCAACCTTGTTTGAGTAACCTTCACTTTTTTTGGGTCCTCTACTTCAACATACTTGACAAATTCCTCCATCTCTTTTATCCCTTCCATTAGTTCATCTAGTTATAAAATTATTGAGAAGCTTGTTAATTCTATCCTTGTTCCTTTCCCAATGTTGGAAATAACTCTTATAAGCCTTCTTCCACCTGCATCTATATCTGTATCTGCATCTTCACCTTTTTTTCTAGCCATCTATGCTTCTCCTTCATCTTCACTATCACTTTCTTCATGTGATCTGCCTCTTCTCATTCCACCTTATAGTGTATTCATTCTTTCTTATATTCCCCTTATGGTTTCTAACACCTCATTTATTCTGCCTACTAGTTCTATAGCTTAAATATCTACCATCCTTCTCTTTGGTGGCATCATACTACTCTAACTCACCTTCTTTTCCATTTCCTTCTTGTTGTAGTGTTTTAACTACAATATCCATTGTTGTAGGGACACACCCATAGTTCCACTCATATGGATTCTTCCAACCCCAATCTCAACTTACTATCCTTCTTCTTAGAGCTATATCTAGGCTCTAATACAATGTTGATGGTATCCATGCCCTTATAGGTACCTAAAAATGCATTAAAATGAGCAAATAGGTGAAAAATAAGGGGTTGTGTTACTGTAAGCAACCTCACACAACCTTTACATAGGTTTATACACATGTTTTAGGTCCAATAAATGGATTTAGAGGTAAAAAACAACTACAAAGACATACACTAAGATGCTACCAAAAAATGGTTGTTGTTATGACTACCTACAATAATTGCTCTAGGTTGTTGTGGGTACATGTAGAACTTGTTGTAGGCTACTATAGGTACCTACAACATTGGTTTTAGTTGACTGTCTAGAATTTTAAGCAACCTAAAAGACCTTAAACTTGAAAATGAAAA
>JARHVA010005509.1:1115000-1117500 GCA_037957365.1 Torreya grandis | reverse complement strand
ACATGTATCGTGGACTCCAATATAAATCTATGGTGAATAATAGGAGATAAATAATAGAAAGCATGACCTTGAGATAGATGTGGAGGAGGAAAATGAGTAATACATGCCGTCTAACATCTATTAGTCACTTGAATCATCTGGTATTATATATTTAGATAATAAGCATTACTAAGTATATACAAAAATTCTTAATCAATAATTTATTTCCTTAGTTAAATTAAACATTGGTTTGATTTATTTGATTACATGGATATGACATATATATTATGTATTTTATGATTTAAACATGAAATTATAAAAATCGTAGGTTTTTTTAGAAATTATAATGTATGTTTAACCATTCTAACTATGATACAATACATAAAAGAATGAACAAGTCACCTAAAGATATTTGTATGGAATAATATGATAAAAAAATAGTTTGTTATTATGAATATTTTAAAATAAAGTAAATAAATAATTTGAGACAAAAATATGTGTATTTTCCTTTTTTCAAAAAAATTACTAATAATAGTAATTCCTAATTTTTTAAAATGACTATAGAATTTTTGGAAAAAAATAAGTTTTATTTCCAACTATTGTAACTAAGATAAACCCACGAGGATTTCAAAAATGATATATTTTTTAATTAGATATTATACCTATATGAATGAGGTCAAATCCAAAACCTAATATAGTAAATCCTAATATGAAAATGAGTTTGAAATCCTATGTAAAAATAGAGTAATATAATATTTTGAATATATGATGCAGCAACCATAGAAATTAGGTCTTAAACCCTAACACAAGAAAATGTAATCCTAATAAAGTAGAAGTAAATCCTAAGGGAAATATATTGTTTGATTTTTTCAAGATAAGGGACAAGCTCACTATAACATTTTCTCTTATTTTGAATTAATGGGATCTTGGCAAGATAAAAATAGAAATAATTTAGATTGTATAATCTTTATCTAAATTAAATTTTTTTGAATCTAACTAGTACCGTATGGTATATTTATTTTAAGTACTATAAATAGATGACACAGAAGATATGATACTTAACTTGTTTGAGTTTATTTCATTTCAATTTTAGTGTGTTCTATTTAGTAGTGATATAGAATGTGTGCCTGGTCACTCTACAACTACTTTATCTCATTTTATCATTTTCTTCACCAATGATAAAGATCAAATTTATGAATTCTTAAGCCTTGTTTTTTCTATTTATAGATATTTTTATTCAATGGGATAAAATATGGAGAAATTCAAATTGATATGATATAAATTCAATGTAATGGAATTAGTTTTAAAACACAAGCTATTTTCTTATTATAATAATTTTCTAGGGCATGAATATGAACACCATGTTTGGTTACTTATTTTATATCATTATATGTCGATGAATATTTATGTGCGACTTATCATATCCGATGTTTCTCTTCAATATTTCTAAATAATAATATATGTCTACATCCAAAAGAAGTGTGGTTAAAAGGGAAAATTGAATTTTTATATATACATATTTAAAAATATAATTTTTAAATCCTTATGATTAAACTATATAATTTGGTATTGTCTTATACAAGTGTATTTCTTATTTTTTATTGAAACATAATTTCTATTATATTTATTTTATTAACATAATTTTTTTAATTCAATTTAAAACATTTAAAGTTGATGATAACAATAATTTAGACTTCAAGAGAGGAAACAACTTAGTTGTTTCTTCTTATTATTGATCCCTTTGTGACATATTATATGGTCAATATTACTATGAAAATTAATTTACATTTGGATTTGTTACATCATTTTTTTGGCAATTTCCACATTTTTTACTATTTAAAATAAGGTTAACAAGTGCCTCATCCAAACTATTTCAATTATGTGTGGCTAGGTTAGTAGTAAAGAAAAAAATTAAAATGATCAAGAAAATATTATGGACATCTAAAAGTAATATTAATTAAAAAAATAGAACATATCTATAATAAAAATAACTGTAAAAAACATCAATGAAAATAACATTTATAAACCACTCTAAAAATAGTAAATCTAGAACCAAAGCTATCTAAACATTGCCTTACAAAAGATCCTAAAAAAAGATAACATTTAAAAGGAAATATTTCTTCATCCTTGTTGACTAAAAAACTTGATTTTCATTAGGTTGAGTTTTTTTATTCGAATATAACTCCTAGAAGCATTGTTAATGGAATTATTTGATGAGTTAGTGTAGTCCAAATTAAATTTATTTAAAACCCTCTAGTTCAATTTTGTAAAAAAGAAATTATAAACTTTTAAAATATTATGTATTTATATTCCATGTAAAAGAAAGATGGGAAATCACATTTTTATGAAATACAAACACATGGCTAGAGAAATGGGCCATACAAAATCATATGCAAAAAATGGTAAGTATTCATACATTTCATTCACATGACCAAAGACTCAACATGATTATCATTTCTCTGTACTCATTTAATAAAATTACAAATACAATCCATTTTATCTCTTAATCCTTCACATTATA
>JARHVA010005509.1:1092500-1110000 GCA_037957365.1 Torreya grandis | reverse complement strand
TTGTCTAAGTTATTTTATACTTTAACTTAAATGATTAAAATGATATTTATATTTATAGTGTGTTGAGTGAGATAGTCATAATTTTAAAAATATAGCATGCCTTCATTGTTATTTAATGTATTAAAAACATATGAAAAGTAGGGATGTTTTACATCATTTGGTATAGCTATGTCATTGAATGCAACAAATAAAATATCATTGTAGATATTTTAATTCTTGAATAATTATTACATGTACAAATTAACCTTGGTATTTTTATTTTTATCATTGATATCATACACATTAGTTAACTAGACAACATCATGGGAGGTGTAGGTTGATGTGGAGGGATATTTTGACTATCATTATTTTGTCACACATGGTATGGCACCCTACCTCTTGTGATTATAATAACATATACCATGGATTATAATATGATTATATACTGAATAATGAGAGGTGGATAACATGTACCTCATCTTCTCTTCTTGTGTTTCATTTATTGATTAGATTCATTTTAAATTGGATTCTTTTACCTTTTGATGGTGAATATGCCAATTTCGTATACATGTGTCTTTTCTAATGTTATGATATATAATGAAGGTATTATATTACATTATTAAAACATAAAATCACGTATTATATCCATCAATATTTTATATTACTTTATAATATTTAAAATCTTTATTGTCCACATGATATGTGTACAAACATCTTTTTATGGATAATCTTTATGCTCTAATGAAAATTAAATGGTTAAAATTACATTGCATGTATTTATGGTTTACCTTATGGTACTCTATAATGTAGATGATTAATCATCACATCAATCAAAATATATAGTGTCTTAGGGCCCATTGTGATATCAAAAGTAATTGAACCTATCTCTTGGCAAGGAACTTTTTCAAATCCTCTAATGTCCTTATCTTATATTTGAATAAATTCCATATGGACACACAAAACAATGTAAAATGTTAATTTCAATATATTCCATGTTCATCCATTTATCTATAACTAACCCATATATATATATATATATATATATATATATATATATATATATATATATATATATATATATATATATCTTGGGACATAGATAATCCATATATATACAATTATCCACTACATAAGCATATATAATGAACTCTTATAGAGATATAATGACACAAAAGTGCCCATTTCCAATTACATATGCTATTTAATTCAATGCATGTGGAATGAATTTAATAAATAGAAATAATTTCATTAAATCATATAGTAGTTTTCTATACACTGTCATCAAAGTATGTATAGGGAAGCCCTGAATCTCCCATTTAAGACATATATTCATTAATGAGGTGGTTTATAAAAATAGGTTTGACTCAAGTCTTTTGGACTTTAAATTAAATGAAAAAATTAGATTTTTATTTAAAGTTGGTTGATAAGGGAAGTCATAATTTTCAAAGGATATCATGCCTTCAATTTTCTTCAATGTATTTATAAAATATGGAAAATATGCATGTTTTACATCATTTGGTATAGATATGTCACTGAATGCAACTAATAGAATATTCTTATACATATTTTAATTCTTGATTAACTCTTACATGGATATATTAACTTTGGTATTATTAATTTTATCAAAGATATCATACACTTTAGTTAATAATATATCACCATCAGAGGTGGATATCGATACGGAGGGATACTTTGACTACCACTATTATATCACATATGTTATGTCACCCTACCTATTTTTTTGGTCATAACATGAATGATGGATTCTAAAATAAGTCTATTTTTTAATAATGGGAGATTGATAAAATTTATCATGATATTGTGATCTACATGGATGAGGAGCAAAACTAGTAATGCATGTCATCTCACATCTATTGGTCACTTAAAGTGGCTTATAATAGGTATTTAGATAATAGGAGTTACAATAATCATAGATTGATTTAGAAAGTATAAAGTAAGTTTATCCATTATATCTATGATATAATACATAAAATAATGAATCTGTCACCCCAAGAAAATTGTAAGGAATAATGGGAAACAAATTTTTTTAAACATTTTTATATAATATAAACTAGTATAGAATTTTTTGAAACAAAATAGGGTTTATATTTTATTTTTATAATGAAGATAAACCCATGAGGAGTTCAACAATAGTAGTTTTTAAATTATTTATGATACACATATGTATGAGGCTAAGTCACAACCTTGATAGACTCAACCTTATTAGGAAAATGAGTGTGAAAGTCTCTGTAAAATGATATAAATTTCAGATATTGAATATGTGATGAGGGTAGATTAAAAATTAGGTATAAAACCATAATGCAAAAAATATAATCATAATAAATTAGAAAGAAGACCTAAAGAAAAATATTACATTTAAACTTATTTTTGATTAATGGGGTTAAGACAAGATAAAATTAGAAATAATTAAGATTTTGTAATATATGTCCAAATTAGGAAAATATGAATGAACTTGTAAAGTAGGATATATTTATTTCAATGGCTATAACTTGTAAAGTATGATCAGTTTAGTTCATTCCTATTATAATCTATTATTTGTTAGAGCATTTTTAATAACTGTGGTATATTAACCCTTAGGCTATACTTATAATTAGTTTAATAATAACATTGAGATATTTATTACCACATGGTGAAAACTTTGTGTAAATAAATAATAATATTATATTTATTTAATTATTTACTAATTTTTTTAAAATTATATAACCGGTACATTAATCTATGAAGGTTCATTTAGGATATTAATTATTGGGACTGTTTATTTATTTGAGATGGTTGTATCCATTATTCACAATGGTCACCTCCATTCATATCTTCCTATAAATAGATTTTTAACCTTATGGTGAAGTGAACTATATATCTTGACATTTTGTGAGATATTTGAATTATTAAAAGGATTGTGAAGAATTTTCAGAGAAGAAGTGAAAAGTTAGAATTGTATTGGTGGAAATATTGTTTCTCTATTAATGAAAAATCTCTTGGTGGGTTTTTTTTACCTCTTTGATGTTTTCCCATGGTAAAATTTCATGTGAAGTGTGTTAATTTCATCCATTCTATGATTTGAAATTATTATTCACTCTATATCTATCATATGCATTCATATTACTTGTATGGATGAATCTAGTCATTATTTAGAGCCTAAAGGGTATTTATACTTGACAAAGCAAGTTCATTTTTAATTTGAGATATACTTTTTTTAGGGTGTTGTACATATTTTTTTATTTAAATAGGTATAAAACACAAGAAAATACTCTCTAAGATATTTGATATCCATCTGAGTAGCTCGAATCTTTAGTTTAAGTAATTTAGATCATTACCAAGCATAATTAAGTCATTTTTTGGAATTTTTAATGAACCTCATCACATGGAATTCTAATTGTATGGTCATAGAAGGGGAAAAACTTTAAAAATTTAATTATTTAGTCTTTTATGAATCTATAAATGGAATTTAAATATTTTTTTATCATTTATTTACATTGGAAGACCCAGATTTAGGAGTTTTGAATCGGTTCTTTATTTTGCATCTTCCCTGGGATCCATAGTATAGCTTGAACATCTAAAAGAAATTAAAAAACTATGTTTTGTGGCCTTAAACTATACCTTGAATGTCTCAAAGACTTAGTTTGAAAAATGCAAAGTTTTTAAAAAAAATTTAGAGCCTAAGAAGCTTTTTGTCACCCTGTATAATTTTTTTCTCTCTTATGGAATGCCATAAAATGCCCTAAGTAATTAAATATTTTGTTGAGAGAAATATCAAATTTTGAGGATTTAGTTGGATTTATCTTGAAAAAACTAGCAGGTATATAAATTTTGGCGTTCTCTAGAAGTGTATTCCACCTGTTCCAAGCTTAAAATTAATATAGTTGCAACTCAATTCATTTTATTTTTGAAATAATTCAAAAAAAATAATTTAAAAAGGTTATGTCATAGAAAAAAAATTAGTTTATTTTTTAATACTTGTGACACCTTATTTTGTCACAATATTATGAAAATTTCTTGATTTATCAATCATTAATTTGAACAAATAGTATGTATTTAAATTTTAAATTTGTTTTTAATTATCAATAAATTTGAAATTCACAATTAAGAGGTTATTTATTAATCATTTGGATATTGTCATGTTTAAAGTGAAGTTATGGTTTCACCTCATTTTTGGTTAGGCAAATTCCAAATTCTTAATGGAAATAACTATAACATTTGAAAACTTTATGTTAAAGCTAAATTCATGGTATGTAAATTATGAAATACTTTCATTGGGATTGAGAAATCCCCATCTAGATATCATATGATTCTTGAGCTTACCAATTCATTTCAATAGAAACCATAAAAAGCTACGTCCATTATATTATAGTGTTAAGGATGAATTCCTTGTCCACATTAGTAATCAAGATTCTCCTTGTAAAGTTTGAAAACCCTTTTAATCAATATGTGATGGCACTCATCTCTCAAATATCATTAAGTTAATACTTGAATTGTTGATAATATCTATGAAAGATGATAAAAAGGTTGTCAATTTTTTTTATTAGAATTAAGAATAATAAAGCTATGTTAGATAGATGTAAAAATATTTGATTAAATATCAATTAATTTAATTTATCATTCAATTAAATATTCATGAAAAGTTTAGAAATTTTATTTCAATTTTGAATTCTAAGTATCAAATTGAACAAGATATCCTTGACCTTACCACATTGTCTATTCTACTGATTCTAGACAAGCTATGGCTTCACCTCATTTTTACTTGGACAAATCATTTAGATACTGTCATTTTTAAAGGGAATCTATGGCTTCACCTCATTTTTACTTACTCAAATCCCAAATTCTTAATGGAAATAACTATAGCATATGAAAAATTTATATTAAATTTAAATTCATGGAATGTAAATTATGGAATATTATCATTAGGACTTAAAAATCCTTGTATGGATATCATATAACCCTTGATCTTACCAATACATTTTAGTAGAAACTATAGGAAGCTATGTCCATTATATTATAGAGTGTTAAGGATGAATTCCTTATCCAAATTAGTAATCAAGATTGTGCTTGTGAAGCTTGGAAACTCTTTTAATCCATGCATGATGGCACTCATCTATCAAATATCATTAAGTTAATATTTGAATTACTGATAACATCTATGAAGGATGATAAAAACGTTAATTTTTTTATTAAAATTAAGAATATTAAATCTAAGGTAGATGGATGTAATAATATTTTGATTCAATATCAATTGATTTATTTTATAATTGAATTAAATATTCATTAAAAATTTAAAATTTTCATTTCAATTTTGAATTCTAAGTATCAAACTGAACAAGATATCCTTGACCTTACCACCTTGTCTGTTCTACTGATTCTAAGCCACATTAGTAATCAATATTCTCCTTGTAATGTTTGAAAACTCTTTTAATCAATATGTGATGGCACTCATCTCTCAAATATCATTAAGTTAATACTTGAATTGCTGATAACATCTATGAAGGATGATAAAAAGGTTGTTAATTTTTTAATTAGAATTAAGAATAATAAAGCTATGTTAGATAGATGTAAAAATATTTGATTCAATATAAATTAATTTATTTTATCATTCAATTAAATACTCATTAAGAAATTTTATTTCAATTTTGAATTCTAAGTATCAAATTGAACAAGATATCCTTGACCTTACCACCTTGTCTATTCTACTAATTCTAGACAAGCTATGGCTTCACCTCATTTTTACTTAGACAAATCATTTAGATACTGTCATTTCTAAACGGAATCTATGGCTTCACCTCTTTTTTACTTAGACAAATCCAAAATTATTAATGGAAATAATTATAGCATATGAAATATTTATATTAAATTTAAATTCATGGAATGTAAATTATGGAATATTATCATTAGGACTGAAAAATCCTTGTATGGATATCATATAACCCTTGATCTTACCAATACATTTTAATAGAAACTATAGGAAGCTATGTCCATTATATTATAGAGTGTTAAGGATGAATTCCTTATCCAAATTAGTAATCAAGATTGTGCTTGTGAAGCTTGGAAACTCTTTTAATCCATGATTGATGGCACTCATCTATCGAATATCATTAAGTTAATATTTGAATTACTGATAACATCTATGAAGGATGATAAAAAGGTTGTTAAATTTTTTATTAAAATTAAGAATATTAAATCTGAGCTAGATGGATGTAATAATATTTTGATTCAATATCAATTGATTTATTTTATCATTCAATTAAATATCATTAAAAATTTAAAAGTTTAATTTCAATTTTGAATTCTAAGTATCAAACTGAACAAGATATCCTTGACCTTACCACCTTGTCTGTTCTACTGATTCTAAAAGAACAAGCAATAATATTTGATATCCATCCAAGTACCTCAAATCATTGGCTTAAGTAATTCATATCATTATCAAACAAATTAAAGTCATTTTTTTGAAATTTTTTATTAGCCTCATCATGTCGAATGCTAATTATAAGTCCCTAGAAGGAGAAAATATACAAAAAATTCATTCCTTAGTTTATTTTTTCTAATCTTTAAACGCAAAATTAAGAACAAAAAAATTGGTAATAAGAATCATAAACCTAAATTCAATAGAAATTACAAATTCAGTGCTAAATTTGGTCATAAATGTTTAACTTGTTATAAAAATAATGATAGAATTAACAATTAATATTCTAAAAATAACAAAGGGAAGAAATCTAATCAAAAAAAGTATAAAAATTAAAATCCTAATCAAAATAAGAATCAGGATCATAATGTTAATTTTTTATATGCTCCTTAATTTACTTCAAATAAAAATTAGTAGATCTTAAATAATATTACATCACATTTTATGACCTACTTATCTAATATTTAATATGATTATAGAGATATCTCTAAAAAAATTTACTTATGAGTTAATTCATTTTTAGGAGCAACTAAATATGGAAAAGTAAATTTTTTAAATGTTATTATTAATAATAGTTTCTATGTACTTAAGCTTAACAAGAATTTTATATCCTTTTATCAACTTAAAAATGATAATTTGATTATAGCATTGCTTAAATATAGCTATTCTATTAGAAATAAATTTGCTTCCTTGATTGGTTGTTCAAAAGGAGGGTTTATATATCTTCTCTTCTTTCTCTACATGTTTAATTTCCTCACATAGTAAGAATGAATCTTAGTTATGACATGAAACATTAGGATATGTCTATGAAAAATATTTTTGATGGAATTCTTTCTATCTCCTATCATCATGAAACTCACAAGGGTTGTTTATGTGGTAAACAACATATTATCTCCTCTAACAAGAATCATGATGTGAATTCCTCTCATCATTCATATTTAATTCATGGTGATGTTCTAGTTCCTCTTAAAGTTATATATGTTAATAATTATTTATATACCATTACATTTATTGATGATTATCTTAGAATAATCTGGTCTTATTTCATTGAAAAGAATTCTAATATTTTATTTAAGTTAAAAAATTTAAAATTTATGTTAAAAATACATCTAATTTTTCTATCAAGTGATTAAAAACTGATAATGATGGAAAATATTTTATTAAAGAGTTTGATTATCTTTTCATTAGTTATATTATTCAAAGGAAACAAAAAATTTCCTAATCTCCTCAGCAAAATGGTATTGTTGAAAAAAAAATTGTACCATCATAGAAATGGATAAAATAATGCTACAATATACAAATTTTCTTAAATTCTTATGATTTGAAGCCATTAACATTATTATCCATATTATAAATATATTCCCTACCAAATCTTTGCATATTTTTACCTCTTTAAAAATATGGACTAAGAAAAATCTTAGTGTGGCTTATCTTAAGATTTTTGGTAGTCATGATTCTAACTTTGTCCCTAAAGTTAAAAGGAAGAATCTTGACCCCACTTCTATTATTACATTTTTATAGGATATGAAGGTAATAAAAAAGGATTAAGAGTGTATGATCCCTATAAATATCAGATCATCGAGAATGAGAATGTTCTCATTCATGAAAAATCCATTTGTGATCTTTTCTATTAATCAAACTAACTCTCATGTTTCTCCTTATCATGAAATATATGTCCTTGTGCAAGTTGACCCAATTATGGATATTTTATTGTCTGAGGAACCCCCTAAGTTTTGTGTTCAATTTAAAATACCTAAATGGGTAGAATCCCTAATCTAATATTCGATAACCTTAATAAATTAACTAAAAGTAAACATTTATATCATGCATTAGTGACTATTTTTGAGTGCGAACCTTAATTTTTTAAAATAATCCACTTAAAATGATAGATAGAATGTTCTTATGAAAACTTAATATAAGTACCCTAATTAAAAATCAAGCTAGGGATCTTGTCCTTCCTCCACCTTAAAGTCATATTTTTAATTGTAGGTGGCTTTATAAGATAAATTTCAATTCAACATGGTAAATTTGATGAGTTTAAACATATAGTTTTTGCTCATAGATTTACTCAAAATACAAGATTTACTATGTTGAAACTTTTTCTTCTATTGTAAAAATGAGTACTAGTAGACTTCTTATTGATGGTGCAGCCCAAAATGGTTGTGTTATCTACTAGATGTATGTCAAGAATAAATTTTAAAATGATTTTTTAGAAGAAAAAATATACATGACTTAACCTAAAGGTTTCATTAAGCCTAATAGATAACATTATGTTTTCAAGTTAAGTAAATCATTTTATGGTTTAAATAAAACTCCTCAAGCTTGGTATTTTAAAATTACATTTTTTAAAAAAATTACGTTTTTCTAACTACTATTTAGATAATGATCTCTTTGTTAATGTTTAAAATGATAATTTGATTTTAATTATTTTTTATGTTGATGATTTATTTATTATAAATGATCTACCTAGTTTAATTCATAAATATACGGATAAACTAACTCAAATGTTTGAAATAACTAATCTAGGCATTCTGCATGATTTCTTAGGAATGACTATATTTCAGGATAGGCATTTTATTATTGTATCACAATCTTAGTATGATCATATTTTCTTTTTCAATTTAATAAGATTGATTGTAAATCTTGTTTTAATTCTATTCAAGTTTGTATTAAACTTGATCCTAAATTTGCATGTGAAAAAGATAACCCTACTTTATATAAACAACTTATTATAAGTTTAATTTATCTAACTATTACTAGTCTAGATATTTTATACGCTGTCAGTGTTGCTTCTATATTTATGCAAGATCCTTATTTGGATCATTGAGAATTTGATAAATGTATCTTTCATTATGAATAAGGAACAATTAATTATAGTTTATTTTAATCTTGCATTGATAATGTTAAATTATATAGTTATTTTGATACTGACCAATGATATTTCAGATCAAAAATATACTTCTAGATATGTGTTTATGTTTGGTATAGGTGATATTTATTAGAGCATCAAGAATCAACCTGATGTCTCTCTTATACAAAAAAAAAGTATAGAAGTGACATGGAAGCTACCAAAGAAGCCATATGGCTACAAAAGTTATTGGAAGAACTTCATTTAGATGTTTCTCAAAGTACTATCCTTCATTGTAGTAACCAATATTATATAGATTTGGAAAAAAAATAGTACAACACTAAAGAAATAAACATGTTAGGGTTCATGTGCATTTCATCTGAGAGAACATCTTAAGTGGTTATATTAATCTACAGTTCTATTCTATGGATGAACAAGTGGTAGATAACTTCACAAAGCCATTTCATGCTACCAAGTTTTGTTAGTTTTATGAAATACTGGGCCTAGAATAAATTTTAAAAGTCTATATCCTAAACCCCTTAGATTCATTTAGGAAAATTTAATTTATAGGCTTGGTGAATAGATAGGTCCAAAATTTTCTCTAATTTTCCCAATTATATTTTTATGTCCAAGAGCATATAATTTGATAGGCTCATTTAAATTAATAAATTAATATCTAGGATTGTAAAATTTTAATTAATGATGGTGAAATGAGGGATTTAACAAACCCTAAATGCACATTCCTTCAAAGAGAAGGGATGGAGTGTTATAATCTAGCTTAGGGCAATATAATTTGGCTCCATTAATGACAAGGCCATTTGGTACTATCAATGGGTAAGTTGTTTGACCGTACCAATGATCAAGCCATTATACCCTACCCACATCAATGTTTTGGGCTCTACTCATGGCCATGACATTTATCTCTACCCATGACCAAGCCATTAGGCTCTACCCATGACTAAGCCATTGGGCTCTTCCAATAACTGAGTCACTAGGTTGTGCCCATGGTCAAGCCATTAGGATATGCCACCAGTTGAGCCATTCAGCTCTACCCATGACTAATTCATTTAGGTCTACCAATGGTTTATCTATTTATCTATGTCCATTGCTAAGTTATTTGGCTATGCTCAAAATTGAGCCAGTTAGATCTATCGATGATAGAGATGAAAGGCTCTACCCATGGCAAATCCATATAGTTATTTTGATGGTATATTTATTATATATCTAAATATACTTTCAACTCAATCAAATTTATTTTTGAAATAGTTCAAAAAAATTAATTTAAAAAGGCTAAATCATAAAATTATTTTTAGTGTATTTTGTGATACTTGGGACACCTTGTTTTGACACAATATTATGAAACTTTCTTGATTTATTAAGTATTAATTTGAATAAATAGTGTGTTTTTACATTTTAAATTTGTTTTTAATTATCAATAAATCTAAAATTCATAATTATAATGTTATTTCTTTATCATTTAGATACTATCCTGTTTAAATGGAAGCTATGGCTTCACCTCATTTTTACTTAGACAAATCCTAAATGCATAATGGAAATAACTATAACATATGAAAAATTCATGTTAAATCTAAATTCATGGAACGTAAGCTATGGAATATTGTCAGTAGGACTGAGAAATCTGTGTCTGAATATCATATGACCCTTGATCTTAGCAATGCATTTTAATAGAAATTGTAGGAAGATATGTCCATTATATTATAGTGTTAAGGATGAATTACTTATCCAAATTAGTAATCAATATTTTCCTTGTAAATCTTGTTAAATATTTTAATCCATGCATGATGGCACTCATCTCTCAAATATCATTAGGTTAATACTTGATTTGTTGATAACATCTATGAAGGATGATAAAAAGGTTGTTAATTTTTTTACTAAAATTAAGAATATTAAAGCTAAGTTAGATAGATGTAATAATATTTTGATTCAATATCAATTAATTTATTTTATCATTAAATTAAATATTCATGAAAAGTTTAGAAATTTTATTTTAATTTTAAACTCTAAGTATCAAACTGAATAAGATATCTTTGACCTTACCACCTTGTCTATTCTATTTATTATAGAAGAGCAAGAAATGACATTTGATATCCATCCAAGTACCTCAAATCTCTAGCTTATGTAATTCATATCATTACCAAGAAAATTAAAGTAATTTTTATGAAATTTTTTATTAGCCTCATCATGTTGAATGTTAATTATAAGTCCCTAGTAGGAGAAATTTTTCAAAACATTCATTCCATAGTCTTTTTCTAATCTATAAAGGCAAAATTAGGAACAAGAAAATTGGGAATAATAATCATAAACCTAAATTACATAGAAATTTTAATTTAAATGTTAAATTTGGTCATAAAATGTTAACTTGTTATAAAAATAGGGATATAATTAGCAATCAATATTCTAAAAATAACAAAAGAGAGAAATATAATCAAAATAAGTAAAAGAATCAAACCCTAATCAAAATAACAATAAGGATCATAATGTTATTTCTTAATATGTTGATTTATTTTCTTCAAATGAAAATGAATGTATCTTAGATAATATTGCATCGCATCATATGACATCTAATATTTAATATGATTCTAGAGATATCTCTAAAAAAATTTACTTAGGAGATAATTCATTTTTAGAAGACACTAAATACTGGAAAACAAAAATTTTAAATGTTATTATTAATAATATTTTCTATGTACCTAAGCTTACAAAAATTAAAATCATGTTCTCAACTTATAATTGATAGTTTCATTCTAGCATTACTTAAATATAGTTATTATATTATAAATCAATCCACTTCCTTGATTGTTGAAGATGTTCAAAAGAATATTTTATATATCTTCTCTTATTTTTCTACATGTTTAATATCATCAAATAATAAAAATGAATATTAGTTATGATTTGAAATATTAGTACATGTTAATTTTATAAGTTTAGATGATATGTCTATGAATAATATTTTTGTTGGACTTCCTTCAATCTCCTATCATCATGAATCTTGTGATGGTTGTTTATGTGGTAAACAAAATACTATCCCCTCTCACAAGAATCATGATGTGAATTCCCCTCGTCATTTAGATTTAATTCATAGTGATGTTTTATGTCCTCTTAAAGTTGTATAAGTTAATAGTTATTTATATACCATTACATTTATTGATGATTATCTTAGAATAATCTAGTCTTATTTCATTAAAAATATATATAATAGTTTGTCTAAGTTAAAAAATTTAAAATTTATGTTAAATATACATCTGATTTTCTTATCAAGAGATTAAAAATTGAAAATGATGGAGAATATGTTGGAAAATATTTTGATTGTTTTTTCAGTAGTTGTATTCTTCAAATGGAATTAAAAATTCCCTAATCCCCTTAGCAAAATAGTATTGTTGGAAGAAAATTTGCACTGTCATAGAAATGGATAGGATAATATTACAATATGCAAATGTTCTTAAATTTTTACGAGTTGAAGCCATGAAAACTATTATTAATATTATAAATAGAGTCCCTATCAAATATTTCCATATTTTTACCTCTTTAAGAATATAGGCTAAGAGAAAACTAAGTGTGACTTATCTTGGGATTTTTGGCAGTCTTGCTTCTAACTTTGTCCCTAAAGTTAAAAGGAAGAAGCTTGACACCACTTCCTATTCTTGAATTTTCAGAGGATATGAAGGTAAGATAAAAGGTTTAAGAGTTTATGATCCCTATTAATATCATATCATAGAGAATAGGAATTTTCTCAATCTCAAAAAATCCATTTGTGATCCCTCTATGGATTCTCCTTAGTTTTATTCTATTACTGAAACTTACTCTCATGTTTCTCCTTATGATGAATAAGATGACCTTAAGGAAGTTGACATAGCTATGGATAATTTAGAGACTAAGGAACCTCCTAAGTTTTATGTTTAATTTAAAATACCTAAATGGGTAGAATACATAATCTAATATTCTAATGTAGATCACCTTAATAAATTAACTAAAAGTCAAAAATATTATCATGCATTAATTACTATGTAATAGTGTGAACCTCAATTTTTTTAATAATCCACTTAAAATGATAGATAGAATATTTTTATGAAAACTTAATATGAATACCTTAATTAAAAATCAAACTAGGGATCTTGTCCTTCCTCCACCTTAATGTCATATTGTCAGTTGTAGGTGGCTTTATAAAATAAAATTTATTTCAATTGGTAAATTTTATAAGTTTAAATATATAGTACTTACTCATAGGTTTAATCAAAACATAAGATTAACTATGTTGAAACTTTTCCTTCTGTAGTAAAAATGAGTACTATTAGTCTTCTTATGATGGTACATCCCAAAATGGTTGGGTTATCCACTAGATGGATGTCAAGAATACATTTTAAAATGCCGATTTAGAAGAAAAAATATACATGACTTAACCTAAAGGTTTCATTAATCCTAATAGATAACATTATGTTTAAAAGTTAAATAAATCATTATATGGTTTAAAACAAACTCCTCAAGCTTAGTATTCTAAAATTAATTTTTTTCAAAAAAACATTATGTTTTTCAAACTACTATTTACATAATGATGTCTTTGTTAATATTTAAAATAATAATTTGATTCTAATTATATTATATGTTAATTATTTATTTATTATTGGTGATATAACTAGTTTAATTCATAAATATAAGGATAAACTAACTCAAATGTCTTAATTAACTAATCTAGGCATTTTGCATAATTTCTTAAGAATGACTATATTTTAGGATAGACATTGTATTATTGTATCACAATCTAAGTATGCTCATAATTTTATTGTTAAATTTAATAATATTTAATGTAAATCTTATTTTACTTATATTAAATTTTGTATCAAACTTGATCATACACTTGCATGTGAAAAAGATAACCCTACTTTATATACACAATTTATTCAAAGTTTGATTTATCTAACCATTACTATTATAGATGTTTTATATGATGTCAGTGTTGATTATATATTTATGTAGGATCCTTACTTGGATCATTATAAATTTTTTAAATGTATCCTTAATTATACAAAAGAAAAAATTAATTATAGTTTATTTTATTCTTCCATTGATAATGTTAAATTATATGGTTATTATGATCTTGACCATACTAGTGATATGGAAGCTACCAAAGAAGAAATATGGCTACAAAGGTTGTTGGAAGAATTTCATTTAAATGTTTCTTAAAGTATCATGCTTCATTGTAGTAACCAATGTTGTATAGCTCTTGAAAAAACAATAGTACAACACTAAAGCAATAAATATATTGAATTTTATGTGCATTTCATCTTAGAGAACATCTTAAGTGGTTATATTAATCTACAATTCTATTCTATGGATGAACAAGTGGTAGACAACTTCACAAAGGCATTTGGTGATAACAAGTTTTGTTAGTTTTATGCAATGTTGGGCCTAGAATAAATTTTAAGATTCTATATCCCAAACCCCTTAGATTAATTTAAGGAAATTTAATTTATATCCTTGGTGAATAGATAGGTCCAAAATTTTCTCCAATTTTCCAAATTGTATTTTTATGTCGAAGAGCATACAATTTTATAGAATTATTTGAACAACCTAATTAATATCTAGGAGTGTAAAATTTTAATTAATGATGGTGAAATGACAAATTGAAAAAAACCTAAATGCACATTCCTTCCAAGAGAAGGGATGATGTGTTATAATTTGGCCTAGGGAAATATAATTTGGCTCCATTAATGGCAAGGCCTTTTGGTACTATTGATGGGTAAGTTGTTTGACCCTGTGGATAGTCAAGTAATTCTACCCTACCCACATAGATTTGTTAGGCTCTACTTTTGTTCAAGACATTTGGCTCTACCCATTCCCAAGCCATTAGGCTCTACCCATGACTAAGCCATTGGGCTCTACCTATTGCTGAGGTATTAGGATCTCTCAATAACTGAGTCACTAGGTTGTGCCCATGGTTGAGCCATTAGGATATGCCACCAATTGAGCCATTCAACTCTACCCATGTTTGAGTTATTTGTCTATGTCTATCACTGAGTTATTTGGCTATGCTCATAATCAAGCCATATAACTCTATCGATGATAGAGATGAATAGATCTACCCATGAAAAATCCATATAGATATTTTTATGGTATAGTCATTCAACTCTATCAAATGAGTAGATCATTTAGCTCTATTGAATGGCCAGAATAAATTTTTCTATTAAATGGATTTATCAAATGGATAGATTGAATGGCTCTATGGAATGTCTATATCTAATGGCTTTACCAAATAACCAAAATGAATGGATCTATCAAATGGTTAAACTAAATGGTTATACTAAAACATCAAATTGAATGACTCTATAGAATGATCAGGTTGGACAACTCTAGCAGACACTCTGGTTAAATGATTAGGCTGAGCAGGATGGTTTTTAATTGTCTTATAAATTAGTAATTATTTGATTCATTTGATACCAATACCACATCCCCCGTCATTCCTACCCACAATAATTGAAATAATATCCTCAAGATTTACCTAGCTATATCTTGTAGAAATAAAAATTTCACATTGTTCAAGGAGAGATTTCTAAATATGAGGAGAAATCAAATTTACTAGGGGTTCATATAAAAAATTTATATTATGTGTCAAGAGTTAATAAAAGATGATGGTAAACCTCTATAATTATTGCCATTATTTTAGACTAGTTGATATAAACATAATTAAATCAAGAACTGGTGAAGCTACCTTTGATAACCAATGTCATTAATCCATTAGATATCTCTAAAATCCAACTAAAATCATACGGGCTAGATTAAAAAATGGTTGAGAATATCTATTATGAATATATGGGGTGAAATTTACATGAAATGAATGATGAACAACAAGATATGTCAGTTGAACAATAATCAATCAATAAAAAAGGTGAAACCCTTGGCGACATAAAGATTAAACTATTGCATACAATTTAAGATTCACAATCAATCTATATGGTGGTCATTAATTCCAAATTCCATGTAATAGTTTAATCTTAATATCACTAAGTGTTTCATATTTTTTATTGTCTGATCATTGTTTAACTACCATCTCTTGTTGTTCATTATCTATGTCATCTAAATCATGCCCTATATCTTCACAATAGACATTGTTGACCATTTTTTAGCTAGTTCATATGATTCTAGATACATTTTAAAACTATCAAATATCTCCATGACATGGTAACCAGAGGAAGATTCACTAGTTCTTGATTTTATTTTTCTCATATCAGCTAGTTTTTAACATAAAGATAATATTTGATGTAGAAAAATTAGGCCAACCTTCTAGAGGAAATAACATTTAACCCGTAACTCTATTTGAGCTCTTACACATGTAAAAATTACCATATCAAAAAGTTTTATTCTTCTCTACATTTCCCTATATGTTTAGATTTGATTATGATACTTTTTGGATGTCAAACATGATCATTTGAGGGTAAACAATTAACATTGAATGATTTTTTAGGAATTATTTATTTTTAGAATTAGATGTCAACTTCAGTTGAATTTCATCCCATAGAATAATTTTAGTATCTAGGTTATTTTATAAAAAAATTTAGAACCACATGTGTTTACATGGGCCATACAAAATCATATGCAAAAAATGGTAAGTATTCATACATATTATTCACATGACCAAAGACTCAACATGATTATCATTTCTCTGTACTCATTTAATAAAATTACAAATACAATCCATTTTATCTTTTAATCCTTCACATTATACATCAACATGTTAAAAGCAGATAACAATTTAAATAAGTACATTGAGAATAGATTGTAAAGTGTGTTTCTTTATAATTTTTATTGTATACTCTATAAATACATATGTTTTAACTTATCATAGTTATTGACTTTAAATTTACATTGATAAGTAATAATTTATAATCCAATAGGAGTTAAACCAACTATAACTCTAAAAATTTGAACTCATGGTGACAACAACCCCAATGGACAAAACTATAGTCTGACATTCCTTAGAAGTTATGAGGCCCTAAGTAAAAGATCCCAATGAAGTGATGTTATATCAATATTTTTTTCATAACATAATCAATATCTAGGTCACTCATTATCAATATATTTACTTAACCATTTTAATATTCACACATCAAATTTCAAAGCTTATCACTACTCAAAGTAGTCAAGGTAATCTCTATGCTCGTTTTTATAACATTAATAAACTTATTTCAAGATAAAAAAAAATACATCATTAGGATCTATGAAAATTAATCAATTAACATTAATTAAGA
>JARHVA010005509.1:1070000-1087500 GCA_037957365.1 Torreya grandis | reverse complement strand
GTAATTGAACCTATCTCTTGGCAAGGAACTTTTTCAAATCCTCTAATCTCCTTATCTTATATTTAAATAAATTCCATATGGACACACAAAACTTGTTAAAATGGTAATTTCAATATATTCCATGTTCATCCATTTATCTAAAACTAACCCATATATATATATATATATATATATATTTCTTAGGACATAGATAATCCATATAAATACAATTTTCCACTACATAAGCATATATAATGAACTCTTATAGAGATATAATGACACAAAAGTGCCCATTGCGAATTACATATGCTATTTAATTCAATGCATGTGGAATGAATTTAATAAATAGAAATAATTTCATGAAATCATATAGTATTTTTCTATACACTGTCATCAAAGTATGTATAGGGAAGACCTGAATCTCCCATTTAAGACATATATTCATTAATAAGGTGGTTTATAAAAATAGGTTTGACTCAAGTCTTTTAGACTTTAAATTAAATGAAAAAAGTAGATTTTTATTTAAAGTTGGTTGTTAAGGGAAGTCATCATTTTCAAAGGATATCATGCCTTCATTTTTCTTCAATATATTTATAAAATATGGAAAATACGCATGTTTTACATCATTTGGTATAGATATGTCACTGAATGCAACTAATAGAATATTCTTATACATATTTTAATTCTTGATTAACTCTTACATGGATATATTAACTTTGATATTATTAATTTTATCAGTGATATCATACACTTTAGTTAATAATATATCACCATTAGAGGTGGAGATCGATATGGAGGGATACTTTGACTACCACTATTATATCGCATATATTATGTCACCCTACCTATTTTTTTGGTCATAACATGAATGATGGATTCTAAAATATGTCTATGGTTAATAATGGGAGATTGATAAAATTTATCATGATATTGTGATCTATATGGATGAGGAGGAAAACTAGTAATACATGTCATCTCACATCTATTGGTCACTTGAAGTGGCTTATAATAGGTATTTAGATAATAGGAGTTACTAAGTATAGACAAATATTCTCAATCAATAATTTTTTTCCTTAGTTATATTAAATATGAGTTTGAATTATTTAATTGCATGGTTATGGAATATATTACATACTTAAGGATTGACACATGAAATTACAATAATCATAGATTGAGTTAGAAAGTATAAAGTAAGTTTATCCATTATAGCTATGATATAATACATAAAATAATGAATGTGTCACCCCAAGAAAATTGTAAGGAAAAATGGGAAAAAATTTTTTTAAACATTTTTATATAATATAAACCCATATTTTCATACAAAAGTATATTTTTCTTTTTCCTTTTTCAAAACATAAAACTAACAATGTTAAATCCTACTTTTTAAAAACTAGTATAGAATTTTTTGAAACAAAATAGGGTTTATATTTAATTTTTGTAACTAAGATAAACCCATGAGGAGTTCAACAATAGTATTTTTTTAATTATATATGATAAACATATGTATGAGGCTAAGTCACAACATTGATAGACTCAACCTTATTAGGAAAATGAGTGTGAAAGTCTCTATAAAATGATATAAATTTTAGATATTGAATATGTGATGAGGGTAGATTAAAAATTAGGTATAAAACCCTAATGCAAAAAATATAATCATAATAAATTAGAAAGAAGACCTAAATAAAAATATTACATTTTAACTTATTATTGATTAATGGGGTTAAGACGAGATAAAATTAGAAATAATTAAGATTTTGTAATATGTGTCCAAATTAGGAAAATATGAATGTAACTTGTAAAGTATGATATATTTATTTAAATGGCTATAACTTGTAAAGTATGATCAGTTTAGTTCATTTCTATTATAATCTATTATTTGTTAGAGCATTTTTAATAACTATGTGGTATATTAACCCTTAGGCTATACTTATAATTAGTTTGATAATAACATTGAGATATTTATTACCACATGGTGAAAACTTTGTGTAAATAAATAATAACATTAGATTTATTTAATTATTTACTAAGTTTTTATTAAATTATATAACCGGTACATTAATCTCTGAAGGTTCATTTAGGTTAATAATTATTGGGACCATTTATTTATTTGAGATGGTTGGATCCATTATTCACAATGGTCACCTCCGTTCATATCTTCCTATAAATAGAGTTTTAACCTTATGGTGAAGTGAACTATATATCTTGACATTTTGTGAGATATTTGAATTATTATAAGGATTGTGAAGACTTTTCAGAGAAGAAGTGTAAAGTTAGAATTGTATTGGTGGGAGTATTGTTTCTCTATTAATAAAAAATCTCTTGGTGGGTTTTTTTACCTCTTTGATGTTTTCCCATTGTAAAATTTCATGTGAAGTGTGTTAATTTCATCCATTCTATTATTTGAAATTATTATTCACTCTATATCTATCATATGCATTCATATTACTTGTATAGATGAATTTAGTCATTATTTAGAGCCTAAAGGGTATTTATACTTGACAAAGCAAGTTAATTTTTAATTTGAGATAGACTTTTTTTAGGGTGTTGTACATCTTTTTTTATTTAAAAAGGTAAAAAACATAAGAAAATACTCTCTAAGATTTTTGATATCCATCTGAGTACCTCGAATATTTAGTTTAAGTAATTTAGATCATTACCAAGCATAATTAAGTTATTTTTTGAAATTTTTAATCAACCTCATCACATGGAATTCTAATTGTATTGTCCTAGAAGAAAAAAAAATTAAAAATTTAATTAGTTAGTCTTTTATGAATCTATAAAGGGAATTTAAATATTTTTTATCATTTATTTACAATGGAAGACCCAAATTTAGGAGTTTTGAATCGGTAATTTATTTTTCATCTTCCCTAGGATCCATAGTATAGCTTGAGCATCTAAAATAAATTCAAAAACTAAGTTTTGTGGCCTTAAACTATCCCTTGAATGTCCCAAAGCCTTAGTTTGAACAATTCAAAGTGTTTTAAAAAAATTTAGAGTCTAAGAAGCTCTATGTCATCCTGTATAATTTTTTTCTCTCCTATGGAATGCCATAAAATGCCCTAAGTAATTAAATATTTTGTTGAGAGAAAGATCAAATTTTGAGGATTTAGCTGGATTTATCTTGAAAAAACTAGGAGGTATATAAATTTTGGTGGTCTCTAGAAGTGTATTCCACCTGTTCCAAGCTTAAAATTAATATAGTTGCAACTCAATTCATTTTATTTTTGAAATAATTCAAAAAATTTAATTTAAAAAGGTTAAATCATAGAAAAAAAATTAGTTTATTTTTTAATACTTGAGACACCTTATTTCGTCACAATATTATGAAGATTTCTTGATTTATCAATCATTAATTTGAACAAATAGTATGTATTTAAATTTCAAATTTTTTTTTAATTATCAATAAATTTGAAATTCACAATTAAGACGTTATTTATTAATCATTTGGATACTGTCATGTTTAAAGTAAAGTTATGGTTTCACCTCATTTTTAGTTATGCAAATTCCAAATTCTTAATGGAAATAACTATAACATATGAAAAAATTATGTTAAAGCTAAATTCAAGACATGTAAATTATGAAATACTTTCATTGGGATTGAGAAATCCCCATCTAGATATCATATGATTCTTGAGCTTACCAATTCATTTAAATAGAAACCATAAAAAGCTATGTCCATTATATTATAGTGTTAAGGATGAACTCCTTATCCACATTAGTAATCAAGATTCTCCTTGTAAAGTTTGAAAACTCTTTTAATCAATATGTGATGGCACTCATCTCTCAAATATCATTAAGTTAATACTTGAATTGCTGATAACATCTATGAAGGATGATAAAAAGGTTGTTAATTTTTTTATTAGAATTAAGAATAATAAAGATATGTTAGATAGATGTAAAAATATTTGATTCAATATCAATTAATTTATTTTATCATTCAATTAAATATTCATTAAAAGTTTAGAAATTTTATTTCAATTTTGAATTCTATGTATCAAATTGAACAAGATATCCTTGACCTTACCACCTTGTCTATTCTACTGATTCTAGACAAGCTATGGCTTCACCTCATTTTTACTTAGACAAATCATTTAGATACTATCATTTCTAAAGGGAATCTATGGCTTCACCTCATTTTTACTTAGACAAATCCCAAATTCTTAATGGAAATAATTATAGCATATGAAAATTTTATATTAAATTTAAATTCATGGAATGTAAATTATGGAATATTATCATTAGGACTGAAAAATCCTTGTATGGATATCATATAACCCTTGATCTTACCAATACATTTTCATAGAAACTATAGGAAGCTATGTCCATTATATTATAGAGTGTTAAGGATGAATTCCTTATCCAAATTAGTAATCAATATTGTGCTTGTGAAGCTTGGAAACTCTTTTAATCCATGATTGATGGCACTCATCTATCGAATATCATTAAGTTAATATTTGAATTACTAATAACATCTATGAAGGATGATAAAAAGGTTGTTAACTTTTTTATTAAAATTAAGAATATTAAATCTAAGCTAGATGGATGTAATAATATTTTGATTCAATATCAATTGATTTATTTTATCATTCAATTAAATATTCATTAAAAATTTAGAAGTTTAATTTTAATTTTGAATTCTAAGTATCAAACTGAACAAGATATCCTTGACCTTACCACCTTGTCTATTCTACTGATTTTAAAAGAACAATCAATAATATTTGATATCCATCCAAGTACCTCAAATCATTAGCTTAAGTAATTCATATCATTAGCAAACAAATTAAAGTCATTTTTTGAAATTTTTTATTAGCCTCATCATGTCGAATGTTAATTATAAGTCCCTATAAGGATAAAATATTCAAAAAATTCATTCCTTAGTTTTTTTTCTAATCTTTAAACGCGAAATTAAGAACAAAAAAAATTGGTAATAAGAATCATAAACCTAAATTCAATAGAAATTATAAATTCAGTGCTAAATTTGGTCATAAAATTTTAACTTGTTATAAAAATAATGATATAATTAACAATCAATATTCTAAAAATAACAAAGGGAAGAAATCTAATCAAAATAAGTAGCAAAATTAAAATCCTAATCAAAATAACAATCAGGATCATAATATTAATTTTTTATATGCTGCTTAATTTACTTCAAATAAAAATTAGTAGATCTTAAATAATATTACATCACATTGTATGACCTACTTATCTAATATTTAATATGATTATAGAGATATCTCTAAAAAAAATTACTTATGAGGTAATTCATTTTTAGGAGCAACTAAATATGGGAAAGTAAAATTTTTAAATGTTATTATTAATAATATTTTATATGTACCTAATCTTAACAAGAATTTTCTATCTTTTTATCAACTTAAAAATGATAATTTTATTATAGCATTGCTTAAATATAGCTATTCTATTAGAAATAAATCTACTTCCTTGATTGGTTGTTCAAAAGGAGGGTTTATATATCTTCTCTTCTTTCTCTACATGTTTACTTTCATCACATAATAAGAATGAATCTTAGTTATGACATGAAACATTAGGATATGTCTATGCACAATATTTTTGTTGGAATTCTTTCTATCTCCTATAATCATGAAACTCACAAGGGTTGTTTATGTGGTAAATAACATATTATCTCCTCTGACAAGAATCATGATGTGAATTCCTCTCATCATTCATATTTAATTCATGGTGATGTTCTAGTTCCTCTTAAAGTTATATATGTTAATAATTATTTATATACCATTACATTTATTGATGATTATCTTAGACTAATCTGGTCTTATTTCATTAAAAAGAAATGTAATATTTTATTTAAGTTAAAAAAATTTAAATTTATGTTAAAAATACATCTAATTTTTCTATGAAGTGATTAAAAACTGATAATGATGGAAAATATTTTATTAAAGAGTTTGATTATCTTTTCATTAGTTATATTATTCAAAGGAAACAAAAAATTCCCTAATCTCCTCAACAAAATGGTATTGTTGAAAAGAAAAGTGTACCATCATAGAAATGGATAAAATAATGCTACAATATACAAATTTTCTTAAATTCTTATGATTTGAAGCCATTAACATTATTATCCATATTATAAATATATTCCCTACCAAATCTTTGCATATTTTTACCTCTTTTAAAATATAGACTAAGAAAAATCTTAGTGTGGCTTATCTTAAGATTTTTGGCAGTCATGCTTCTAACTTTGTCCCTAAAGTTAAAAGGAAGAATCTTGACCCCACTTCTATTATTACATTTTTATAGGATATGAGGGTAATAAAAAAGGATTAAGAGTGTATGATCCCTATAAATATCAGATCATCGAGAATGAGAATGTTCTCATTCATGAAAAATCCATTTGTGATCTTTTCTATTAATCAAACTAACTCTCATGTTTCTCCTTATCATGAAATATATGTCCTTGTGCAAGTTGACCCAATTATGGATATTTTATTGTCTGAGGAACCCCCTAAGTTTTGTGTTCAATTTAAAATACCTAAATGGGTAGAATCCCTAATCTAATATTCGATAACCTTAATAAATTAACTAAAAGTAAACATTTATATAATGCATTAGTGACTATTTTTGAGTGTGAACCTCAATTTTTTAAAATAATCCACTTAAAATGATAGATAGAATGTTGTTATGAAAACTTAATATAAATACCCTAATTAAAAATCAAACTAGGGATCTTGTCCTTCCTCCACCTTAAAGTCGTATTTTTAATTGTAGGTGGCTTTATAAGATAAAATTTAATTCAACATGGTAAATTTGATAAGTTTAAACATATAGTTTTTGCTCATAGATTTACTATGTTGAAACTTTTTCTTCTATTGTAAAAATGAGTACTAGTAGACTTCTTATTGATGGTGCAGCCCAAAATGATTGGGTTATCCACTAGATGTATGTCAAGAATACATTTTAAAATGATTTTTTAGAAGAAAAAATATACATGACTTAACCTAAAGGTTTCATTAAGCCTAATAGATAACATTATGTTTTCAACTTAAGTAAATAATTATATGGTTTAAATCAAACTCCTCAAGCTTGGTATTTTAAAATTACATTTTAAAAAGAAATTAAGTTTTTCTAACTACTATTCAGATAATGATTTCTTTTTTAATGTTTAAAATGATAATTTGATTTTAATTATATTATATGTTGATGATTTGTTTATTACAAGTGATCTACCTAGTTTAATTCATAAATATAAGGATAAACTAACTCAAATGTTTGAAATAACTAATCTAGGCATTCTCCATGATTTCTTAGGAATGACTATATTTTAGGATAGGCATTTTATTATTGTATTACAATCTCAGTATGATCATATTTTCTTTTTCAATTTAATAATATTGATTGTAAATATTCTTTTAATTCTATTCAAGTTTGTATTAAACTTGATCCTAAATTTTCATGTGAAAAAGATAACCCTACTTTATATAAACAACTTATTATAAGTTTAATTTATCTAACTATTACTAGTCTAGATATTTTATACGCTGTCAGTGTTGCTTCTATATTTATGCAAGATCCTTATTTGGATCATTGAGAATTTGCTAAATGTATCTTTCATTATGATAAAGGAACAATTAATTATAGTTTATTTTATTCTTGCATTGATAATTTTAAATTATATAGCTATTTTGATGCTGACCAATGATATTTTAGATCAAAAATATACTTCTAGATATGTGTTTATGTTTGGTATAGGTGATATTTCTTAGATCATCAAGAATCAACTTGATGTCTCTCTTATACAAAAAAAAAGTATAGAAGTGACATGGAAGCTAACAAAGAATCCATATGGCTACAGAAGTTATTGGAAGAACTTCATTTAGATGTTTCTCAAAGTACTATCCTTCGTTGTAATAACCAATTTTGTATAGATTTGGAAAAAAATAGTACAACACTAAAGAAATAAACATGTTAGAGTTCATGTGCATTTCATTTGAGAGAACATCTTAAGTGGTTATATTAATCTATAGTTCTATTCTATGGATGAACAAGTGGTAGATAACTTCACAAAGCCATTTCATGCTACCAAGTTTTGTTAGTTTTATGAAATGTTGGGCCTAGAATAAATTTTAAGAGTCTATATCCTAAACCCCTTAGATTCATTTAGGAAAATTTAATTTATAGCCTTGGTGAATAGATAGGTCCAAAATTTTCTCTAATTTTCCCAATTATATTTTTATGTCCAAGAGCATATAATTTGATAGGCTTATTTAAATAAATAAATTAATATCTAGGAGTGAAAAATTTTAATTAATGATGGTGAAATTAGGGATTTAACAAACCCTAAATGCACATTCCTTCAAAGAGAAGGGATGGAGTGTTATAATCTAGCCTAGGGCAATATAATTTGGCTCCATTAATGACAAGGCAATTTGGTACTATCAATGGGTAAGTTGTTTGACCGTACCAATGATCAAGCCATTATACCCTACCCACATCAATGTTTTGGGCTCTACTCATGGTCATGACATTTATCTCTACCCATGACTAAGCCATTGGCCTCTGCCTGTGGCTGAGCCATTGGGCTCTTCCAATAACTGAGTCACTAGGTTGTGCCCATGGTCAAGCCATTAGGATATGCCACCAGTTGAGCCATTCAGCTCTACCCATGAAAAATTCATTTAGGTCTACCCATGGTTGAGTTATTTATCTATGTCCATTGCTATGTTATTTGGCTATGCTCAAAATTGAGCCAGTTAGATCTATCGATGATAGAGATGAAAGGCTCTACCCATGGCAAATCCATATATTTATTTTAATGGTATATTTATTATATATATAAATATACTTTCAACTCAATCAAATTTATTTTTGAAATAGTTCAAAAAAATTAATTTAAAAAGGCTAAATCATAAAATTATTTTTAGTGTATTTTGTGATACTTGGGACACCTTGTTTTCACACAATATTATTAAACTTTCTTGATTTATTAAGTATTAATTTGAATAAATAGTGTGTATTTAAATTTTAAATTTGTTTTTAATTATCAATAAATCTAAAATTCATAATTATAATGTTATTTCTTTATCATTTGGATACTATCCCGTTTAAATGGAAGCTATGGCTTCACCTCATTTTTTCTTAGACAAATCCTAAATGCTTAATGGAAATAACTATAACATATGAAAAATTAATGTTAAATCTAAATTCATTGCATGTAAGTTATGTAATATTGTCATTAGGACTTAGAAATCCCTTTTTGAATATCATATGACCCTTGATCTTAGCAATGCATTTTAATAGAAACTTTAGGAAGCTATGTCCATTATATTATAGTGTTAAGGATGAATTACTTATCCAAATTAGTAATCAATATTTTCCTTGTAAAGCTTGTAAAATATTTTCATCCATGCATGATGGCACTCATCTCTCAAATATCATTAGGTTAATACTTTAATTGTTGATAACATCTATGATGGATGATAAAAAGGTTGTTAATTTTTTTACTAAAATTAATAATATTAAAGCTAAGTTAGATAGATGTAATAATATTTTGATTCAATATCAATTAATTTATTTTATCATTAAATTAAATATTCATGAAAATTTTATAAATTTTATTTTAATTTTAAACTCTAAGTATCAAACTAAACAAGATATCTTTGGCCTTACCACCTTGTCTGTTCTATTGATTATAGACGAGCAAGCAATGACATTTGATATCCATCCAAGTACCTCAAATATCTAGCTTATGTAATTCATATCATTACCAAGAAAATTAAAGTAATTTTTTTGAGATTTTTTATTAGACTCATCATGTTGAATGCTAATTATAAGTCCCTAGTAGGAGAAATTTTTTAAAACATTCATTCCATAGTCTTTTTCTAATCTATAAAGGCAAAATTAGGAACAAGAAAATTGCTAATAATAATCATAAACCTAAATTACATAGAAATTTTAATTTAAATGTTAAATTTGGTCAAAAAAATTTAATTTGTTATAAAAATAAAAATATAATTAGCAATCAATATTCTAAAAATAACAAAAGAGAGAAATATAATCAAAATAAGTAGAAGAATCAAACCCCAATCAAAATAACAATAAGGATCATAATGTTATTTCGTTATATGTTGATTTATTTTCTTCAAATGAAAATGAATGTATCTTAAATAATATTGCATTGCATCATATGACATCTAATATTTAATATGATTCTAGAGATATCTCTAAAAAAATTTACTTAGGAGATAATTCATTTTTAGAAGAAACTAAATATGGGAAAACAAAATTTTTAAATGTTATTATTAATAATATTTTCCATGTACCTAAGCTTAAAAAAATTAATATCATGTTCTCAACTTATAATTGATAATTTTATTCTAGCATTACTTAAATATAGTTATTCTATTATAAATCAATCCGCTTCCTTGATTGTTGAAGATGTTCAAAAGAATAGTTTATATATCTTCTCTTATTTTTCTACATGTTTAATATCATCAAATAATAAAAATGAATATTAGTTATGATATGAAATATTGGTACATGTTAATTTTATAAGTTTAAATTATATGTCTATGAATAATCTTGTTGTTGGACTTCCTTCAATCTCCTATCATCATGAATCTTGTGAGGGTTGTTTACGTGGTAAGAAAAATACTATCCCCTCTCACAATAATCATGATGTGAATTCCCCTCATCATTTAGATTTAATTCATAGTGATGTTTTAGGTCCTCTTAAAGTTGTATATGTTAATAGTTATTTATATACCATTACATTTATTGATGATTATCTTAGAATAATCTAGTCATATTTCATTAAGAAAATATATAATAGTTTGTCTAAGTTAAAAAAATTAATATTTATGTTAAATATACATCTGATTTTGTTATCAAGAGATTAAAAATTGATAATGATGGACAATATGTTGGAAGATAGTTTGAATATTTTTTCAATAGTTGTATTCTTCAAAGGGAATTAAAACTTCCCTAATCCCCTTAGCAAAATAGTATTGTTGAAAGAAAAGTTGCACCGTCATAGAAATGGATAGGATAATGTTACAATATGCAAATGTTCTTAAATTTTTATGAGTTAAAGCCAAGAAAACTATTATTAATATTATAAATAGAGTCCCTACCAAATATTTCCATATTTTTACCTCTTTAAAAATATATACTAAGAGAAAACAAATTGTGACTTATCTTAGGATTTTTGGCAGTCTTGCTTCTAACTTTGTCCCTAAAGTTAAAAGGAAGAAGCTTGACACCACTTCCTATAATTGAATTTTAAAAGGATATGAAGGTAAGATAAAATTTTTAAGAGTTTATGATCCCTATAAATATCATATCATCGAGAATAGGAATTTTCTCATTCTCAAAAAATCCATTTGTGATCCCTCTATGGATTCTCCTTAGTTTTATTCTATTAATGAAACTTACTCTCATGTTTCTCCTTATGATGAAATAGATGACCTTAAGGAAGTTGACATATCTATGGATAATTTAGAGACTAAGGAACCTCCTAAGTTTTATGTTTAATTTAAAATACCTAAATGGGTAGTATACATAATCTAATATTCTAATGTAGATAACCTTAATAAATTAACTAAAAGTCAAAAATATTATCATGCATTAATTACTATGTATGAGTGTGAACCTCCATTTTTTAATAATCCACTTAAAATGATATATAGAATATTTTTATGAAAACTTAATACGAATACCTTAATTAAAAATCAAACTAGGGATCTTGTCCTTCCTCCACCTTAATGTCATATTGTCAGTTGTAGGTGGCTTTAAAAGAGAAAATTTAATTCAATTGGTAAATTTTATAAGTTTAAATCTATAGTACTTGCTCATAGGTTTAATCAAAACATAAGATTAACTATGTTGAAACTTTTCCTTCTGTAGTAAAAATGAGTACTATTAGACTTCTTATGATGGTACATCCCAAAATGGTTGGGTTATCCACTAGATGGATGTCAAGAATACATTTTAAAATGTTGATTTAGAAGAAAAAATATACATGACTTAACCTAAAGGTTTCATTAAGCCTAATAGATAACATTAGGTTTAAAAGTTAAATAAATCATTATATGGTTTAAAACAAACTCCTCAAGCTTAGTATTCTAAAATTAGTTTTTTTTTTAATTATGTTTTTTTAACTACTATTTAGATAATGATGTCTTTGTTAATATTTAAAATAATAATTTGATTCTAATTATATTATATGTTGATTATTTATTTATTATTGGTGATATAACTAGTTTTATTCGTAAATATAAGGATAAACTAACTCAAATGTCTTAAATAACTAATCTAGGCATTTTACATAATTTTTTAAGAATGACTATATTTTAGGATAGACATTGTATTATTGTATCACAATCTCAGTATGTTCATAATTTTATTGTTAAATTTAATAATATTTAATGTAAATCTTCTTTTACTTATATTAAATTTTGTATCAAACTTGATCATAAACTTGCATGTGAAAAAGGTAACACTACTTTATATACACAATTTATTCAAAGTTTGATTTATCTAACCATTACTATTCTAGATATTTTATATGATGTCAATGTTGATTATATATTTGTGTAGGATCCTTACTTGGATCATTATAAATTTTTAAAATGTATCGTTAATTATAAAAAAGAAAAAATTAATTATAGTTTATTTTATTCTTCCATTGATAATGTTAAATTATATGGTTATTATGATCTTGACCATACTAGTGATATGGAAGCTACCAAAGAAGCCATATGGCTACAAAGGTTGTTAGAAGAATTTCATTTAAATATTTCTTAAAGTATCATCCTTCATTGTAATAACCAATGTTGTATAGCTCTAGAAAAAACAATAGTACAACACTAAAGAAATAAATATACTGAATTTTATGTGCGTTTCATCTTAGAGAACATCTTAAGTGGTTATATTAATCTACAATTCTATTCTATGGATGAACAAGTGGTAGACAACTTCACAAAGGCATTTGGTGATACCATGTTTTGTTAGTTTTATGCAATTTTGGGCCTAGAATAAAATTTAAGATTCTATATCCCAAACCCCTTAGATTAATTTAAGAAAATTTAATTTATAGCCTTGGTGAATAGATAGGTCCAAAATTTTCTCCAATTTTCCTAATTGTATTTTTATGTCGAAGAGCATATAATTTTATAGAATTATTTGAACAACCTAATTAATATCTAGGAGTGTAAAATTTTAATTAATGATGGTGAAATGAGAGATTGAAAAAAACCTAAATGCACATTCCTTCCAAGAGAAGGGATGATGTGTTATAATTTGGCCTAGGGAAATATAATTTAGCTCCATTAATGGCAAGGCCTTTTGGTACTATTGATGGGTAAGTTGTTTGACCTTCCTGATAGTCAAGTAATTCTACCCTACCCACATAGATTTGTTAGGCTCTACTTGTGTTCAAGACATTTGGCTCTACCCATGCCCAATCCATTAGGCTCTACCCATGACTGAGCCATTGTGCTCTACCTATTACTGAGGTATTAGGATCTCTCAATAACTGAGTCACTGGGTTGTGCCCATGGTTGAGCCATTCAACTCTACCCATGGTTGAGTTATTTGTCTGTGTCTATCACTGAGTTATTTTGCTATGCTCATAATCAAGCCATATAGCTCTATCGATGATAGAGATGAATAGATCTACCATTGGAAAATCCATATAGTTATTTTTATGGTATAGTGATTCAACTCTATCAAATGAGTAGATCATTTAGCTTTATTGAATGGCCAGAAGAGAATTTTCTATCAAATGGCTTTATCAAATGACTAGATTGAATGGCTCTATGGAATGTCTATATCTAATGGCTTTACCAAATAACCAAAATGAATGGCTCTATCAAATGTTTAGACTAAATGGTTCTACTAAAACATCAAATTGAATGACTCTATAGAATGATCAAGTTCGACAACTCTGCCAGACACTCTAGTCAAATGATTGCACTGAGCAGGATGGTTTCTAAGTGTCCTATAAATTAGTAATCATTTGATTCATTTGGTACCAATACCACATCCCCCATCATCCCTACCCATAATAATTGAAATAATATCCTCAAGATTTACCTAGCTATATCTTGTAGAAATAAAAATTTCACATTGTTCAAGGAGAGATTTCTAAATATGGGGAGAAATCAAATTTACTAGGTGTTCATATAAAAAAATTTATATTATATGTCAAGAGTTAATAAAAGATGATGGTGAGCCTCTGTAATTATTGCCATTATTTTAGACTAGTTGATATAAAAATAATTAAATAAAGAACTGGTGAAGCTACCTTTGATAACCAATGTCATTAAACTGTTAGATATCTCTAAAATCCAACTAAAATCATATGGGCTAGATTAAAAAATGGTTGAAAATATCTATTATGAACATATGGGGTGAAATTTATATGAAAGGAATGATGAACAACAAGATATGTCATTTGAACAATAATCAATCAATAAAAAAGGTGAAACCCTTGGTGACATAAAGATTAAACTATTGCATAGAATTTAAGATTCACAATCAATCTATATGGTGGTCATTAATTCCAAATTCCATGTAATAGTTGAATCTTTATATCACTAAGTTTTTCATATTTTTTATTGTCTGATCATTGTTTAACTACCATCTCTTGTTGTTCATTATCTATGTCATCTAAATCATGCCCTGTATCTTCACAATAGACATTGTCAACCATTTTTTATCTAGTTAATATGATTCTAGATACATTTTGAAACTATAAAATATATCCATGACATGGTAACCAGAGGAATCTTCACTAGTTCTTGATTTTATTTTTCTCATATCAGCTAGTTTTTAAGATAAAGATAATATTTGATGTACAAAAAGTAGGCCAACCTTCTAGAGGAAATAACATTTAACCCATAACTCTATTTGAGATCTTACACATGTAAAAATTACCATATCAAAAAGTTTTATTCTTCTCTACATTTCCCTATATGTTTAGATTTGATTATGATACTTTTTGGATGTCAAACATGATCATTTGAGGGTAAACAATTAACATTGAATGATATTTTAGGATTTTTTTATTTTTAGAATTAGATGTCAACATTAGTTGAATTTCATCCCATACAATAATTTTAGAATCTAGGTTATTTTATAAAAAAATTTAGAACCACGTGTGTTTACATGTGAAACTTACTATAAATAACGATTGCTAAAAATATACATTTTTTAAATTTTTGTAATTCAACTCTAAATTTTGATTTTAGGCTTATTTAAGCATGGATTGGGTTTGTAATTATTTTATTTCATTCAATATGAATCATTTATGAGTTCTTGTTTTAGATCTTGGCCTCTTAGTAATTTTATTTATCTTGATAGTTTTTAAGTTCATTATTTAGTATTAGAGCAAGTTTGAATCTTAGAGGAGTAAAGAATGGAAACATGATGAGGAAGTGTTACATAGATAAACTAGACTATACAATATCTATAGATATAAGTTCAACAATTAATAGAGTTTATCACCAATCACTAAAGAAAACATGTTGGTGATGCAGAAGACATATATCTTAATGAAAAATTTCACCAAGAATAAGAATCATAAGAGTAGCCACCATTGATAGAAAAGAGGATGGTTCAGGCATTAGAAGGAATAAATGAATCAATCAAGGTTGATGTTTTAGATTATAGAGGTAGTTTAAAACTAAAAGAGTTGATAGATTGGATGAATAACATGAAGAAGTTTTAAAAGTAAAATACTATGAGAGAATACAAGAAGGTAAAGTTTGCATGCATGAAATTCAAAGGTCAAGCAATGATTTTGTGGGATCATCTATAGAAAAATAGGTAGAGAAAAGGTAAAGAGAAGATTAATTCATGGAAAAATATGGAGAAGAAGCCGACAGAGAAATTTATTCCTGTAGATTATGCATAAACCCTATATAGAAGATTTCAAAATTTGAGGTAAAAAGATTATAATATACAAGAGTATATAGATGAATTTTATAATCTTTTCATATGAGTGAAAAAGGAAGAAATAAAAGATAAGATGATTACAAGGTATGTAAATGATTTGAAATTTTCTATTCAAAATGAATTAAGCATGCATAGAATACTTAACATGGAGGCAGCTTATTAATTACCTTTGAAGGTAGAAGTAAAACAAAATAGACAACATTTCAAAATAATGTCTCTTGGTTGAATAAAAGGTAGATCCCCTCTAAATAGGGGATGAACTGGGTTTAATACCACTATAGGTGGGTCTAACACCAATAGAGGTAAATCATAACATGGTGTAAAAATGCAAGATGAAAATAGACAAGGGTTTCAATACCAACAAAGAGGAAGATGATTTCAAAGATAATGAGGTTATGGTGGTGTTAAAGGATGGTTTTAAAATCAACATTGATCTTATGTATATTATAGATGTGGAGAAGAATGGAATAGGGCATTTGAGTGTCCACACTATCAAGATCAAGAAAAGAGGTAAGAAGATCACCCAAAAGTGAATCTAGTTCAGGTTGAGATAGAAGAGTAGAATATTAAATTTACTCCAATAGAAGTTGGATAAAATCTCATGATGAGAATAACTATGATCTCTCCAAGGAAAGAACAAGTGTAGAATAAATAAGGTTGTGATGCATGGTTTTGATCAAATATTTTTCCAATAAGATGTACTTTCGGTGGAAAGGTAGGCAAATTAATTATAGATGGTGGTAGTTGTGAAAATATGGTTTCTAAAGAAATGATTCGCAAACTAAATCTACAATGTGAAAAGAATATAAATCCTTATCAAAATTCACATTTTAATAAAAATAATAATGTTACAATAGATAAAAGGTGTTTATAAGTTTTCTATATGAAAGAGTTATAATGATGAAATATGGTATGATTGCTTTTTGATGGATGCATGTTATGTGTTATTGAGAAGGCTATGGTAATTTGATAAGAAAGTAATTCATGATGGAGTAAATAATACCTACACTTTTTAGAAAGGTGGTACAAAGGTAGTTTTGTTACCTCTTAAAATTGAAAGAGAAGATAGAAAGCATGCTCTCTACTAAAGAATTTATCCAAGATATGAAGGTAGTAGGTTTTTGTTATACATTAATAGCAAAGAATGAAGAAACAAAAATGGTACCAATACCAATAGAAGTAATAAGAGTGTTGAAAGAATATGCGTATGTTATGCATGATGAGTTACTAGATGGTTTACCATTGAAGAGAGATATACAACATCATATTTATTTGATTCCAAGAACATCTCTACCCAATCAAGTATCTTATAACATGAGTCTAATAGAATATGTAGAATTAAATAAATAGGTTACTGAATTGCTAAGAAATAATGTGATAAGGGAGAGTATGAGTCGTTGTGAAATACCAACTTTGCTCATTCCAAATAAAGATGGAGGATGGAGAATATGTGTGGAGAGTAGATCAATTAATAAATTTAAAATAAAGTATATGTTTCTTATACCTCATTTACATGATATGATGGATATGCTTATAGGAGTGAAATATATTACCAAGATTAATCTAAGGAGTGGTTGTTATCATATTTGAATTCATG
>JARHVA010005509.1:1050000-1065000 GCA_037957365.1 Torreya grandis | reverse complement strand
TTTATATAATAGGAGTTACTAAGTATAGATAAATATCCTCAATCAATAATTCCTTTCCTTAGTTATATTAAATATGATTTTAACTTATTTCATTGCATGGTTATGGAATATATTACATATTTAAGGATCTAAACATGAAATTATAATAATCATAGATTGAATTGGAAAGTATAAAGTAAGTTTATCAATGATAGATATGAAATAATACATAAAATATTGAATGAGTGACCCCAAGAAATTTGTATGGATTAATGGGAAACAATAAACATGTTTAGATAAGCTAAACCCATAGTTTGATATAAAAGTATTTTTTTGCTTTTTCCTTCTTTGAAAAATACAACTAATAATATTAAATCCTAATTTTAGAAACTACTTAGAATTTTTTGAAATAAAATAGATTTTATATCTAATTTGTATAACTAAGATAACCCATTCCAAGTTCTATAATAGTATTTTTTTAATTATATATGCTACACATATGTATGAGGCTAAGTCACAACCCTGATAGACTCAACCCTAGTAGGAAAAAGAGTGTAAAGCATCTATAAAATGAGATAAACTGAAGATATTGAATATGCGATGAGGGTAGATTAAAAATTATGTCTAAACACCTAATGCAAAAAAAATAATCCTAATAAATTAGAAACAAGACCTAAGGAAAAATATTACATTTTAACTTCTTTTTTATTAATGGGGTTAAGACATGATAAAAATAGAAATAATTTAGATTGTATAATATGTGTTCAAATTAGGAAAATATGAATGTAACTTGTAAAGCATGATATATTTATTTCAATGGTTATAAACATATGATGTAGAATATATTACACTTCTTTTAGTTTAGTTCATTTCTAATTTAATCTATTATATGTTAGAGAATTTTTAATAAGTACAAGGTATATTAACCCTTAACATATAATTATAATTAGTTAAATAATAAAAATAAGATATTTATTACCATGAGGTGGAAATATTGTGTAAATAAATGACCATGTTACATTTATTTAATTATTTACTAATTTTTTATTAAAATATTTAATTGGGACATTAAGCACCAAAGGTTCATTCAGGGTATTAATTATTAGGCCTACTTATTTATTTGGGATGGTTGGACCCATTATTCACAATGGTCACCTCCATTCATATTTACCTATAAATAGGGTTTTAACCCTATGGTGAAGTGAACTACATATCCTGACATTTTTTTAGATATTTAAACTATTAAAAGGCTTATGAAGAATATTTAGAGAAGAAGTGAGAAGTTGGAGTTGTATTGGGGAAAGATTATTTCTCTATTAAGGAAAAATAACTTGGTGGTATTTTTACATCTTTGAGGTTTTCCCATGGTAAAATATGATGTTGAGTGTGTTACTTTGATCCATTATATGATTTGTAATTATTATTCACTCTATATCTATCATGTACATTCATATTAAGTGTATAGGTGAATTTATTCATGGTATTAGAGCCTGAGGGATATTTATACTTGACAAAGAAAGTTTATTTGTAATTTGAGATATTTTGTTTTTTAGTGTGTTGTAAAACTTTTTTAATATAGAAAAGTTATAAAACTTAAGAAAATACTCTGAGATATTTGATATCTATCCAAGTACCTCAAATTTATAGTTTAAGTAATTTATATCATTTCCAAGCATATTAAAGTCATTTTGTTGAATTTTTTTATCAATCTCATCATGTGGATTTCTAATTGTATGGTCCTAAAATGAGAAAAAAATTAAAAAAGTCATTCCTTAGTCTTTTCCTAATCTGAAAGGGCCATTCAACATTTTTTTTATCATTTATTGACATTAGAAAATCTAGATTGAGGTGTTTTGAATAGGTTCCTTGTTTTTCATCTTCCTTGGAAACCATGATATACCCTAAGGATCTAGAGAAAACTCAAAAATTTAGTTTTTTGCCCTTAAACTATCCCTTGAAGGTCCCAAATCCTTATTTTAGAAAATACATGGTGTTTTATAAAATTTTAGAGCCTGAGAATCTATGTGTGGCCTTGTATAATTTTTATCTCTCCTCTAGAATACCATAGCATTCCATGAGTAATTAAATAATTTATTGAGTCAAAGATCAAATTTTGAAGATTCAGTTGGAGGTCATATAATTTTGGTTTATAGGTTATGAAGCTACATTGATTGCAATAATCATTTAATTAATTTTACCACATGGTTTAACCTTATAATTAAATTTTACATAATAAATCTTCATATAATTTTTTGTAGGAGTTTATGTATCCTTAATTTAATTCATATAAATTAACTTGATTTTTTTGTCACTAACTATATTGCATAACTCATCAAATAATTTGAACGTCTAGAATATATCCAACTTGTGGAGTGGTTATATCAAAGTTTGACTTAATATATATTTTAATCCATTTTAATCCATAACATTGTTCATAATGGATATCAGATTTTTTATCAAAGCATTTACTTATTTATGGGTTCAATGGACATGTGGTCTAACATAGTAATGTATATATTTGATAACTCCCCATCAATGTCTATGGAAATATTTGATATAAATTGGTCAACCAATGGGTTGAAATATCTTACATAATTAAAATGGAGATGATAGGATCATCTTAGCTCACATTCCTTAAAACTTCTTGGAAATTAATAGGTCAATCGCTTGTCATTTTATGCATAGTAAAAATAAGTTACATGGAATCATCTAATATGCTACTTGGGATCATCTTTACCTTTGTATAAATGGATACTTGGAGCAATTAATCCTACTTGTAAAGGGTAAGCTACTATATCAGGGGTTCATGGCTTATCGATCAAAGTGTGTGAATCCATGGCATAAATAGATCTTGATGCATCTTCATCTATCTATAACACCTTGCCATGAAGATCTTTAAAAACTTACTCCAGGTAATGTTCATTATGCAAGATTATCAATGGAATATTTGTATCTATCATGGGATAGGTAAATGTTTTTTTTGTCTAGGAATGGGAAATGGAATTTTTTGAACACCTAAAGCTTCCTAAAATTTTGGGGTGTATGGAACACATGTTACTAAATCATAGGCATAGGAATAATATTTATAGTAGTGGCCTAGATACTTTATGTTGAATCTTGAGCAATTTTCTTATTCTCATCTCTTGTTATATGTAACATTTCTTTGATTTTATGTGGTTTATGTTAATATATTGAATTATATTTTGATTTTAGAGGCATATTCCTGATCTTTATTAGTTTTTTCATCAATCTTAATATTCATGATAAATTTATTGATGGAGTGAATAGTGAATATTATAGAATCCATGATAGGAAAAAATAATAGATGCATATAATACTTTGGTGTAAATAGTATTAACAAAAGGTATCTCTAATTTAATGTTCTTAAAATAGGATTGGAGGAAGGATTTAGATTATGAATTGAAAATTTTAGCCTTATTCATGTATTTATATTTGATATTTCTAACCCATTTCCTTAGTTAATCTAAATAATATATAATATTGATGTAGAATAATAGGAAAAATAATAATTTAATTTTTCATGTTACGGAATAATTATCATGCAAAATGGTCATGATCAAACTTTATTATTAAGTAATATTAAAAATAATATTTGGAATGTAATACCCTAAGACTTAGATTTAAATCCATGGGAGGATGAATCCCTAAGTGAAAACCTAGGGCTATGCACTATTCAATATGCATATAAGTTCTTCAATATGTTTTACCATAAGTTTTATTAATGGGTGGGATTAATATAATTAAAATAGCGATTTATATTTAATTAAAATAGATTGATATGGCATTCAAGTATACATTTAAATATAAAATAGTGATGTTTATAGTTCAAATTTCATAAGGGAATATGCTAAATATAAAATGTATTAAATACATGATGATACCTAAAATTTAGCGTTGAATATATAAATTTTATTATATTATAGAATTAAAATCAAGGATAATATCACCTATGGTTCATTTGGTCATATAATTGATTCACAGTCTACACTAAGCTATTTATAAAGGATCAGGTAAATATCATTGGGTGATACTGACCTATTGGTTATTACTAGTCTACATGGAAGTAGGGCACACTGAATATATGTTTTCCTGTGATTGTATTTTATTTTTCTAAATTTGTATCCTCAACACCAATAACATGTGCAAATGTATAAATCAATATCATTTTTCTTGAAATTATAGATATTATTTTGAGGGTTATAAACCTAAAAAAATAGGGGAAAGTATAATAAATTGAGTTGACCAAAATTAACCTTGTATGGATATTAAACACTATTTATCTATCCAATACTCTGAGGATGTATATCAAGCCACATGTAGTTATTCCATCTAGTGTGATTGTAAAATTATGTTGCTTTGCTATATCTATGGAACTAATAATTAGATTTTATACTCTATAATTCTTTATTTGATTTCTATCCCTATCTTACATAATGGTGTTTTTAATACAATGTAATCTCACAACATGTTTTAAATGTGAACGTAATACTATAATGGTAGCATTCATTTTATTACATTTAATAAAATGAACCACCTTGTTAAACCTATCTACAATAAAAATATTAGATCATTACTTCTCTATGTATTTGTAAATTCCAATATAAAGTTCCAATTCAAATATGTCCACCATCCTCTTGGTACTAGTAATGACATCTAAAACCCTCTATTTTGTACATGACCATCATTCAACTAGAATATCCTACATATTTAAACAAATATTGCCACCTCTCTCTTCATATTTGTCCAAATATACTTTTCTTCTGCCAAAGCCATTATCTTGTTCTCATCAAAGTGTCCACCCAAATCACCATTGTGTAGCTCTATTACAATATTATCTATCATACACCTAAGTACAATGCATAATTATTTTATCTTAAAGAAATAAACATATTTTATAATATACTTATCTTGAATATTACATGTCTCAAATAATGTATTATTAAATTATTTGATTGCATTCTAAATTTTTGGATTAGTATCATTTAATTTCTTGACAACTTCAAATCTAATTACTTCACACAAAAAAATAGTTTGCAGTGCCACTCACCTGATCAAAACCTCATAATTACTCATTTATATATAAAAATAAAAGTATATTCTTGTAATAAATAGACGTACCTTAATTTTCTACATTTTTATTTCATTTGAGTATTTACATATTTCAAGGCCTCATGGTGTGTAAAAAGGATAAACTCTTTAGGAACCAGATAAGCCTCTAGTGTCTTAATGAATGTATTGTGGAATTAAATTCACCATCATATGTAGATTAATTATGTTTTACCTCATTCAAATTATCACTAAAATATGCCATGGGAATTAGTTCTTGACTCAACACAACACCAACACCTACATACGAAGCATCATAATCAATGTAAAAGACTATGTTAAAATATGGTAATGCTAATACACGTTCTATATCATCTTTTAATTCAACTATTGAGATCGTTGTGTTATTTCCCTTATCCACCAAAAAAGAAATTCCCTTGATGAAATATATTGTTAGTGAAATAATACCACGAAATTTCTTAATGGAATATATGTAAACATTTTATAAACCATTCAAAAATCTTATCTATGATATGATTCTTAGAATAAGTCTTTGAATAATTGATTTTACCTTTTCTTCATCCATTCGAACACCCTATTCTTAAAATATAAATTTAAAAAATAAATGTATAAACTTACAATTGTTTAGATTTTGATAGAGCTTTTCCTTTATGATAAATAATAATACCATTCTTAATTGAATTTAGTGCTTTTATTTAATCTTAATCAATATAAAAATATCTTCAAAATAAACCATAAAATAAATAGCAATGTAATCTTAGAGCACTATGTTCATCATTCTCATAAGTTTCACTATGCAATGTTCTCACTCTAACCATCATTAATCATTACATTATGTAAAGGTTATTCATCAATGTAGGCTCTAATGAATAATGCATACAAATATGAATCATCATCAACTACGTTGTTGTCATTGAATACTATCATGGGTGACTAAGCTATAATATTGCTAAATGTACTAATGATTGTATAAAGTGATGATCATATGCTATAGGTGAAGGTTACATTTTTAACTTATAAAGTACCTTTGAAGTGTCCTTATTTTCAATTAACACATGTTTATGAAAATTATCACTAGAGACCTCCAATTTTTAGTTTCCATTTTTCATCAATATATATTCTTATCTAGGACTGATCAAACATTTAATGTTGTCATTTATGAGATATTTTTATCTTATGTCTTAGATTTAAACATCTATTCATTTAATGCCTCACAATCTGATGATACTCTCAATTTATAAATTATAGTCATAGTTCCTTAGTCTAATTCTACTTAGATCCAACTATTATGGACGAGGGAGTGAGATAAGTATACACTGGATAAGCTTCTTTAGTATTACATAAGGATGTAATGGTAATCATGAAAACCATCATTTTTTGTGGATATTTCAATATTAAGTAATTTTATATATTATAAAACTACATTAATTATAATCTTCACTTAATTATTATTAACACTTGGTTTAACCTTATAATTCAATTTTATTTGAAACCTCTTTATCTAAATTTTTGTAGGATTTTATGTAAACTTAATTTTATTTATATAAATTAACTTAATTTATTTTTCTAACACTATATGGCACAACTCAATAAATAATTTGAGTATCTTGATTATAATTGACCTATGGGTGGTGATATCAAGGTTTGGTTGAATATATCCTTTCATTCATTTTCATCCATAACATTATTCATCTTGTCTAGCTTAGTTTTCATTATTAAATCACATTGTTATTGGTAGGTTCATTGTGTTAGGTATATTTGTGTTATTACTCACATGGGTGACAAAATATTGTAATACTTAGATAAAAATAAATAATTATGTAAGTTGATAACTCATCTAGATAGAAATATGTGAAAGAATAAAGGAGGAAAGAGAAATCTTGGGTGAGATTTTTGTATTTTAATATAATACTTCCCTCATATCTTGTAGGATCTCATATAATTATTTATATTATATTCATCCATTGTATTCGACATATGAAATATATTATCAAATAGAAGAATATTATTTCCTTGATGTAAATATTTATTTTGGTATTGCAAGCATGTAAATATATACCAAAATCACTATCTAGTATCAGAGTAAAAAAATGTCCACATTAGTGTCCTTTAAAGTATTCGACCCATTATTCAAATCTGATGTTCTAAAAATTAGTCTTACTATCATCAAACTTGTCATGTATCTCTAAAAATTAGTGCCTAAACATTTTTGCCTTATCATCACTGTTAAGATTGATTTCAGACTTCCAGATTTGTAGTCAAGCACCATAAAAAATAAATAGGACTACTTTGTCTCAAAATCTCTTCATTATATTTTTTCATCATGAAATCATGGATTTACTTATCGAATAAAACCTTGTTTTTTCTTAGCTGTGATTTAATTTATTGTGATGTGAATTGATCCAATAATTTTTTGCATGAATATCCTATGCATTTATGTATTGAATATCTTTAAGTTGTTATAATACATCCATGAATCTCTCCAAGTTCACCAAGTGCAAAATAGGAAAATTTATATGTTAATTCACCAATTTAAATGCCTTGGTTCTCTATATTGACCTACATCAAAACTCACACATTATATCATCTCGGTTCTTCAACTACTCACCATTTTGATAGATGGGATTTTTTAATTTATTCTAGTTTTAGGTTTGAGTGTTTTATTATCATTATTTTATGAAATATTTTCAATATAATATATCACGTTTATTTATATAGTCTTTATATTTTTAAAAAGATATAAGGAGTTTGTGAATCCAAAAGTTGTCAAAAATAAATAGATTGTATTTTAGTATTTAGAGTGAGAAATATTTATAATGGAAAAAAGATTTTGTGGAATAGTCACTGGGAAAGAAAATCAAGCCATAAATGCAAATAAACTAATGGAATTGAATATCATATATGATAATGCCAAGGCCATCATAGGTATTGAACATTCCAATTTTGAACTACACTATGTAGATTTAGAAAAACCATTGATATTAATTTGGGACAATATGAATAATTTATTTGGTGCTAATTTTATTAATACAAATTCTCTCTAAAGATATGATTATTCAAATTGAAAAAGAGTGAAAGAGCTATTATGTCTATTCATATAAATGATCTTAGTTCTCTTATGAGGTAGCTAGTAAAAGATAAATCCCTAGTTAATGAAGAAGATGCAAAAGCTATTTCTTTGAATATTTTTTCTTAAAAATACAATAATTTAATTTTCACACTTGGTCAAATACCATATTAGTCTTTTGAAGATTTAATATCATCACTCTTAGTAGAATAAAAAAGAGAAATATTAGAGATGAAGAAGAAATTGTAATGTACATTAAAGTAATCAAAAGAACCAAAAAATTAATAAGGAAGATGTGGAATGTTATTACTATAATAAAAAAGGACATGAATCTTGGAAGTTTAAGATTAGAAATAATGGTGTACTTAGGAGAAAACTCAAATCTAATGTAATCACAAAAGGTCGATCAGCACCCAAGGAAGAAGCAATGAATGATGAAATTGGTTATAATTTTTAATACTTGATATAATAAGTTTTATTTCCATGATGATGGAGGACACATGAGAATGGAGGATATTTAGGGTCCTCTCTCTATCCACTAGTAATTGGGCTACATAGTGTTTTAATGGCATATTTTTTCATGTTTTTACTTTTTGATTTTTTTGAAAGATACATATTCTAAAGAAATAATATTTTAGGGAAGGAAAATATATCAAGCTAAAATTAACATAGATGGAGGTCCAAATAGTTTAGGAGTTATAGGATTCTATAGGATTCAGAATTTGAGAACTAAGGGGATGCAAATGGTTCCATAGAATTAAACTCAATAAATACACCTTTACGAGGTTAAATATGAAACTTTATGGATTTTTACCTCATCTATGCACTATTTTTATAGAGTAGTGACAATAAAATATGTTTTTATTTTTCCCCATATTAGCACTAAGGGGGAAAATTCTAGGTATATTTGTGTTATTACTCACACAGGTAAGTAATATTATAATATTTAGATATAAATAAATTATTATTTTAGCTGACAACTCACATAGATAGAGATATGCGAGAAAATAAATGACGAAATATAAATATTTGGAGAGATTTGTGCATTTGAAGATTAACCTTGACTCATATCTTGAAGAAGTTCATAGATAAATATATACTATATTAGTCCATTATATTACACATCATGAATATATTATAAAATAAAATAATATTATTACTTTCATTTAAAGGTTCATTTTTCTATTGCGAGTGTGTAAATCTATACCAAAATTATTACATTAGATGCTTGGTTTAACATAGTAATTTATGCATAAGATAACTCCTCATCGATGTTGATTGAAACATTTGATACTAATTGGTTGAATTATATTACATAATTATGAGGGAGATCATAAAACCACCTCAATTAATAGTATTTCAAACTTATATGAAACAAATTTGTCAATAATTTGTCATTTTATGCCTAATACAAACAAGTTCCATGTAATGATCCGATATGATATTTGGCATCATATTTAAATTCATATAAATGTATACTCGATGTTATGAATCCTATTGTTAAAGGGTAGGCTATTGTCTTAGGTTTTCATGGTTTTTCATTCAATGTGTGTGAATTCATGAAATAAGTAGCTTTTAATCTAGTATAATGGCATAAAATTTAACATCGTATGTAGAGTATTTATTTATTACCTCATTCAAATTATCATTGAAATATGTTAAGGGCCTTACTTTTTGAATCAAAATATCACCAATATGCATATGTGAATTATTTTAGTTTACCTTAAACATAGTATTATAAACTATAAATGTTAAAAAAATAAATTGATTACATTAACTTCAAATATTAAAAGCTATATATTTTTCCCATTATCCAAAACTATTATTTCATTGTTACGAAATACAATATTGGTATAACAATACTACTAAAATTCTTCAATAAATTTATGTAAACATTTACAAAACCATTGAAACATCTTATCTATGAGATGGTTCTTGGAATGGGCAACTCAATCATTGCCTCAACCTTTTCTTCATCCATTCCAAAACTATCTTCTAAAAATACAAATAGGAAAAATAGGAAATTATTTTCTATATACTTGTCATTATTTACATTTTAATATACATTTTACTTTACTATAAATTCTAATACCATTCTCAAATTCCTTAGTGTTATTCCTTTCTCTTAATGAAAATAAAAATATCATTAAAATAGATCACTAGAAACACACCAAGGTAATCTTGTATCACTATGTTCATAATATCGTAAGTACCATTGTGCAATGTTCTCACTTGAACCATTATGAATCATTATAAGATATATAGCTTATTCATCACTATAGGCTCGTACGAACAATGCATATAAAAATGAATCACCATCAATTATTTCACTATCATTTAATGTGATCATGGGTCACGAAGGTAGAATATACCTAATTGTATTAATGATAGTATTAAGTGGATGATCATATGTTGTAGGTAGGGAATATATTTTTAATGCATAAAGTACCATTTAAGTTTAATTAGTTTTAATTTGACACATGTTTATGGAAATTATCTCTAAATATCTTGAATTGTAAATTTTCATTGTTCTAATATCAATACTCCTCTTTATGAGTGTGAAAATAGATAATGTTATCATCTATCATATCTTATACCTTATTTATTATCTTTAAACATTTATTCATTTAGTGTTACACAATTAGATGATACTCAAAATTTATGCATTAAAATCATAGTTCATTGGTATATATCTAATTGTATCTATCTCTTAGGGATGGAGTGTGATAATGATACACATGAGAATATTTTTGGTAACACACGAGGAGGTAACCATAATTATGAAAACTACTGATTTTGTAGATCTACAAATTATAATTGATTTATATGTTATCAAACTATATTGACTATAATCTTCACTCCATTCTTATTATCACTTTGTTTGACCTTATACTTCAGTTTTATTTTAAACCTCATTATCTAATTTGTTGTAGAAGTTGATGTACATACTTAATTTTATTCAGAACAATCAACTTCATTTATCTTTCACTCACTGTATGTCATATCTTATCAAATTATTTTAATCCCTTGAATATAATTCCCTCATGCAGTGGTTCCATCAAACTGTGATTGAGTATATCTTGTAATCCCATTTTATCTATAACATGCTTCATTTTGGCTATAATTATTTTGAATCAAAGCACATAGTTATTTATTGGTTCATTAGACCCTTGAAGTTACATAGCAATTTATGCATAGGATAACTCAACATCCATGTTGATGGAAACATTTTGATACCAATTGGTCATATAATGGGTTGAATTTTATTACATAATTGGGCTGGAGATTATAGAAAAACCTAAATTCATATCTCCTCAAGGTTCTAAGAAAAAACTACATCAGTAATTTGTCATTGTATTTATAGTATAAACAAGTTACATGGAATGAACTATTATGTTTCTCTGGATCATCTTTACCTTCATATAAAGGGATATTTTGAAATATGAATCATATTGGTAAAGGGTGATCCACTATCTCATAGGTTCATTACTTATCGAACAAAGTGTGTAAATCCATGGCATGAATATCTCTCAATGCACCTTGATATAGCTGCAATACCTTGTCATGTAGATATATAAAAATATTCTGAAGGGAATATTTGTTAAACAATTTTGGTAATGTAATATTTGTAACAATCATAAGAGGGTTGAATATTTTATTCATAGGAATGGAAGAGATAATTCATTTAATTTCTCGTACTACCCCCAATTTTTTTATGAATGTCACATAGGTTACTATAGTATATGAATATGTATAGTACTGCTATTACTGGTATATAAAACATTGAATCATTTTTATGTTGGTTCATATTAAGATATTCAACTAAATTTTTCATTTTGAAAGACATCTTATTGAACCTTAGTATTTTTTTCATGAGTTTTAATATTGATGATAAATTAATTGATAGACTAAATAACATGTGATGTAAAATATATAATTGGAAGAAAGAAGGGATCCATAGATGTCTTTTGATTCAAGTAATAACAAAAGGTACCTTTCATTCGATGTTACAAAAATAGGATGAGAGGAATGATTAGGATTTTTCATTAGTAATTTAACCCTTATTAGTGTTTCTTGATTTGATATTTTTTATCCATTAACCTAATTAGCTAATATAAATAAGAGACACCATCCATGAAGAATAATATTAAAAGATTAATTTCATTACTTGTGTTAACTAATATTGTCAATTAACATCATCATGATTAATGTCTAATATTAAATAAAAATAAGCAATTTTATTTAAAAAATATTTATGATATGAACAAATAAGTTTTTTTATGAGTCCTAATCATTATGAGCCCTAACCAATATGATCATGTGATCTAGGTTATTATTTATCTGATGGTGGTGATTATAAGTGATGGAACAAGTGATAGAGCTAGAGCCAAAGTAGGGTCAGGTTAAAAAAACTCTTTTGATGATACAAAGATTTCCTCTTCAGATGGTAGAGAGATTAAATGGAGAAACACTTCTATCAGATAAAATAGGGGATCTATGATGATGTGATCCCATGGTAATGGATGCATTTTCTACATAGCATCACCTATGAACATCATAACATATGCAGCCTCAATAAAGGTAAGGGTTAAATATTTATCTCCAAATACAATAAATCCCATTATTTATTTTGAAAACAAAGATCTTAAAGAAATTTTGGGCATCCAAGAACACTTATCCATGTTTGTAATGATCTACAAGTTTGAGGGTTTTTGGACTTTTCTTTAGGCTCTTTACACATAGATTACAGATAATTATCAAACCCTTATTGATGAAAAAATTACCCTTCACTCCTATGGAAAATATATTTTCATTATTATTTTTAATTATATAAAAGATAAAGATCTTGTTTTTGAAGATTCATGGTAATGAGATAATCATTAGTTGTTGTTCAAATCTTGGCATCCCAATTTTAACCCCCTTAATAAATTTTTCAATAGAAAAATTGTCTATATCCAATTCCCAAACATTCCCCTACATTTTCATAATATGTGGGTTTTAAAAACTATTTCAGATGTTGTTGAATTCTTTTGATATCTAGATTCTACGACTATTGAATAGGGGCATTCTACTTATACTTGATTTCTTGCACATGTTGATTTTTCCAAAGAACTCCCAGCTCAGGTGGAGTTGGTTGTGAGGAATAGAACATGGGTTTACCTAATATAATATGAGGGTATCTCATTTAGATGTCATAGATGTTTCTTCATGGGACATCTTGTTAATGATTTTCATATCATGAAACATAAGAGAAGAAATAATTGGTGGGTAAATGTAGATGTAGAACATATGGTAGTCGATGGAAATCTAGATTCAAGGGAAGATAAACTAAAAAATATTCAAAAAACATTGGTGGAACATGTAGTCAAGGATTGGGAGTATGTGGCCACATATCCCAATGGGAAGGGGAAACCATAATTATAATTGCAAAAGACTAATCAAAGCTTAGTGGCAGATTTTGATTCTCATAGAGAAAAGTGTCAAATCCTCAAAGGTTATTACCCCAATTTTATGGGAAGGATTAATATATAACCTAATTAATCAAATTTTAGAGGTTATTTTAGAATTATCCATCCCCATATTACCAAATCTAGAGGAGGGGAATGGGTAGAAGCTAGTTGAAGGTAAGAAAAGAAGAGTTAAAAAGAAATAAAATTCATTAATTATGTCTATCAAATATTAAATAGAAAATTAAAAAGAAATAATCTTAGAAAAATAGTTGGTTACAGTAGTTTTTGTCTAATTTGGCTTGATGGCCACTACTATTTATTTTTTTCTAGTTTTTGGTGCTAGTTTCATTTTTAGGTTTGAGGGTATGATCCTTAAAAATCCCTTGACTAGTGTTTCTCTGGCTAATTTTTGGTTGGTTTTAGTTCTTTGGCTTGATTTATTACTTATTTAGACTTAAATTCGTATCTCAACATTTTAGGCCATGTCTGTTTATTTATTTTCTATGATATGGGGTCCCTAGATTCAAAAAACTCCCTTTAAGCTTATGAAAAAATATGATTTACAAATAAAACCCTAAGGATAGAGTTAAAAAACCTTAGAGGATTAATACCTTAGGTAAAACCTAAGGCTATGCACTATTATATATGTGTATGGGTTCACTAATATATTTTACCGTAATATTATTAATGGGTGAGATTAAGGTAATTAAAATATAAATTTTAAATGTATTTGGATTAATATATGGCATTCAAGCATACATCTAAATGTAAAAGTGTGAAATTGATTCATCTAATTTTGGAAGGGAATATGATAAATATATAATTTAATAAAGAGGTCATGATACTTAGGTTTTATGATTGAATTTCTAACTATTATTCCATTCTAGAAGTGAAAATCAAGGATAACCATGCCTATGGTCCATTCATTTTAGAACTAATTCATGATCTACACTAACTTCGTTATTAAGGATTGAGTAAATATCATAAGTTCCTACTAACCTATTGGTTAGAACTAATCTATGTTGAAAAATGGACTAGTAAATATATGTTCACCTGAAATTGTATTTGCTTTCTCTATGTTTCTGATTCCAAATATTGATGATACATATAGATGTAGAAATCAACCTCCATTGCCTTATAATTCTAAATATTCTTTTGATGGCTATAAACCTAAAATAATTAGTGCAAAGTATAATGAGTTATGTTGAACCCTATCACCATTGTATGATAATTGAAATATTTTTATGTAAAAAAGCATGTAATACTTTAAGGAAGGATACAAATCCACATGTAGTTATCGCACCTAGTGAGATTGTAAAAATTTCAACTTTCACTATATGTATATAACTAATAATTAGTTTGATACTATAAAATAATATATTTGACTTGTATTTTGAGTTATTTAAACTTGGCTTG
>JARHVA010005509.1:1030000-1040000 GCA_037957365.1 Torreya grandis | reverse complement strand
AAAATGATATATATTTTAATTAGATATTATGCCTATATGAATGAGATCAAGTCCAAAACCTAATATGGTAAACCCTAATAAGAAAATGAGTTTGAAATCCTATGTAAAAATAGAGTAGTTTAAGATTTTGAATACATGACAAGGGAAGCTCAGAAATTAGGTGTGAAACCCTAACACAAGAAAATGTAATCCTAATAAATTATAAGTAAATCCTAAGGGAAACATAGGGTTTGATGTGTTTAAGATAAGGAACAAGTTCACCATAGCATTTTGTCTTATTTGAATTAATGGGATCTAGGCAAGATAAAAATAGAAATAATTTAGATTGTATAATCTTTATCTTTGTTGAATGTAAAAATTTATCATAGCTACACCTTCAAAATGATATTTAGCTTAATTAATTTAATATGCTTGATCATCGTGATTTTGATATCTACCATAACTAGAATGATAGTGACATTTCATTTTCCTCAAAAGAAAAATCCATTTCTTTTGTAGATCTAAATTGAATAAACTACCGAGTTTATGAATACATTTTGTGAGCACATCAACATTGAATATGTTATCTATAGAATAGAAAATGTTGTAGATATTATTTTGTACCGATACAATTTGAACAATACAATAATTCCCTTGAAAATGATTGTTCAAGGCTCGCACGCTACAATGAAAATGCAAATTATCATAAAAATAATATTTATATTACGACTTCAAACAATTCTCAAGAATTTTCCATTTCTGTTGCTTGTACAAACAAAAATTATAATATTAATATTAATCCTTAAACAATACATTTAATGATAATGAAAGAAAAATTAACTATTCATTAAAAATTATAATCCTCTTTCTTTATATATATCCTTTCATAGCAAGGGTATTGCTGTGCTAAAAATTCTTGGCAGCCCACGACTCTTCAATCCCTACAGTTCTATCATCCTTATTTTGGCATTCTATTAAATACATTAAAACTTTTAAACTTCTGACAAGAATCAATCAATATATATTAATACATATTAAAACTTGTGATAAGAGTCAATCACTTTGTTTACTAGAAGAATTCATCCCCCGTTACAAAGTCAATATAATTTTTTCATTAAAATTTTGATAAACTGCTTAGTGTTAATGTTAATATTAACGTTTATATATGTAATTGCACATTATAATTATCCTCACCCGTTCGTGGTATATGCATTGTTGTGGTAAAAAATCAATCAACTTAATTTTCGCATTGCAGATAAAATAAAAGCATAATCAATCACTATGTTTACCGCTCATCAGATCGTAGAATAATTCAGCAACACTTACAAGGTCAATAATTTTATTTCGTTCAAAACGGTTGTTATGCTTCTAGCGGGACGTACGCGACCCGGGATGATAAATCTCTTTCAATTTAACCATTTCGATTTCGAACTGCTAGTTTCGAGAAATTTCATTTACATGAGCCTCGAAGCCTAGATTTGTTGGCCATATGGCCTTCTTTACGTTTTGGAATTATATTAACACACCGTCGAAAACTATTAAAAATTATAGCTAATAAATCTCTAACGACTCTGACTAAAACAATATGGTTCAATGTTAGACAGCTGACCACTTCCACGCACTAAATTGACGTATAGCTGAACACTTCAAGCTCAATATTCTTAATCGGCAGAGTCGTCCAGTCTCTTACAAAAGAAGTCGTCTTTCTATATTGCTATTTATATTGTTCAAGCTGCTGCATATCATATGCCCCCCACAAACTATCTTATTATCAGCATCCTTTAACAGCAGATTCGTGCAGTGTCTTTAAACTCTATTCAATGGCTGCAAAATCTTCACTATGCTTTTTATTCTTTCAATTCTTCTTCATTCTAATATGTTCTTCAATAACTGCTTCGCCAAGCAAAACCTTGCATGCCACAGCAAAGAACATGGTGTTCTATGTGCAGGAAATCACGAGGACCAAATGCGACTGTAAGCGTAATTGGAGGAGTGAATGGAACATCTTCAAATGTGTCATCCTTTGGAACAATATTTATCATAGACAACCCTCTGACCCAGGGACCTGAATACAACTCCAAGTTATTGAGAAGAATTCAAGGTTTGGAGACCAATTCAGATCATAGGGGTACTAATTTTCATCTGGTTGCGTCAGTTATCTTTGAGGATGGAAGCACAGTGGAGATGAGTGGAGTAATTAGAACTCTTTTGGTCCGGAGGAAGCTGTCAGTTGTTAGCGGAACTGGACGATTCAGACATTCTCGTGGGCATGCCCTCGTTAACGTCGTAGCAATCGATGGAGTGCTTCTCACATTAAAGTTCAATGTTACGATTCGATCATACTTACACATATATTTATCGAAGCATAAAGACCGTAAATCGTCTCCATCGTTCAACCTTCCCACTAGTAATTCATGTCTATGATACATCCAATAAAAGCTATAAAATATAGAAATCGAGAGCTGGTAGGCAACAATAAGGCCATGATGTCATATAAGGTTTCTCTTCAAACATATATATAAGGTAAAATTTGTGTTGCTGACTAATGATTATAATTACCAAATTATTCTTGGTATTCTTGGTATGGATAAATAATATTTAAATAATAATACATACTCTACTTTATAATTATTTTTTAAATAAAAATCAACTTCAAATTAAACCCAAAGATCATGGTGTTAAATCCAGGCTATCCTCCCAAAACTGTGACAGTAAAAAATCCCCAACATTAACATGGGGCAAAATTGGGAAAACTATACAATCATTTTAAACGAATTAAGAAAATAAAATTAACATTAGGTCAAGTATCATTGGCATATTATAGAATGCCAAAGATGGTTTTAGATATCCGAACATAGGACAATAGAATAAACATCTTAACACAATTGATATAGAGGCGAGGAAAGTTATAAGAAAGAATTTATTACTTGAGGTTAAAAATAAAGACCCTTCTTGAACTTTCTATTTAAACTAAACTTGATTCTAGATAGAATATATACCTATTCAATGTGACAAAAATAACTAGATATAAGGTGCCAATAATAAGCTGCAACAAAAAATAATTATAGTTAATTATTTTATCAATGATTTCAAAAAAATAATAAATCATACCACTTACACTTATTTAATTAAATTAAAAATATATATATTTAATAAAATAAATTAAATAACCGAAGTTTATTGATATATATATATATATATATATATATATATATATATATATATATATATATATATATATATATAATATATATATATATATATATATATATATATATATATAATTCATTCTTGTTTCCCTACTGTTTAACTATTATAAGTGATTAAGGGTGTGGGGAGGATAGCCTGATTAAAATGCATTAAGCTATACTATAAGCAAGATAATTAAGTAATTCATATTCAAAATATATTATGGTACAATGTTGAATTATGGAGACATACTAAGTATATAAAGTACATTGCCAAATAGTAATTTTATTTCTTAAACATGAAGAGAAGATAATACTTATATTTTTGAATGAAGCATTCATAGATCTAGGGTATACAGGTGTAGAAAAATTAGAATGATTCTTGGATGTGATTCCCAAAAATTTATAAATTAACTCTTTGCCAACCTAGACACTATCATATAAATAGGGACACTAGAGTTGACACTTTTTTCTTGGAACTAATTCTTATATATTATAAAAAAATACACTTCCTTTTTTATAATTTCTCATTACACTTGTTAGGTTTTAATTTTTACTTATAGATTTTCAATTGGGATCATGTACACATGTTCTAGTTACAATTATTTTCATCCAAACCTTAGGTCAACAAACATGGGCATGTCACCTTGTAAAACGGAAGTTTGTGGGCTCATGTAAGGTATAAGTGAACTCAAATACCCCTTTATCAATTAGTTCTACTTTACATATAAATATACTCTAACGAGGGCTCCTTATTCATGTATGTCTCCCTCTTCTATTATATTCTATGTGAATAATCATGTAATATGGATTATGCATGTCAATGCAGTTATATAGCCTAAAACTTAACATATAGTGATCATGGTATATTATTTGAATGATTCAAACCTGTAAGACAAATAATCATATGACTAATTTGTAAATAGGAAAGAATAGGTCAACAGAACTTATTTATGAAAATGATTAATTTTGAACTTCATAAGTGTTTACTTAGTAAATCCTATATGAATAATAAGTGAGATTTATTGTTTAATTTATACTAGACCTTTTGAAATAATCTCATAAGAGGGTTAATTAAAACAAATAATATGCCCCATACATGTCAAAAGGTTAACATATTTGAGTGATTGGAAGGAACAAACTATACAATCATATTTGGGACACAAGCATCAATGTTATCATGTTAATTAGGACAATTTTGTCATACATAATAGAGATTTAAGGATGATATGTAATTTGTAGTGTAAGATATATATCATATTTAAAACATAAAATGGGATACATGTGATACATGTAATCCTAATATTAGGGTCAGATTATAAGCTAAACATTTACACATAGTGAAATGGCAAATGTTAGCTTTCTGGATACAAGGAGGTTTTGAAATGGGGGGTTGAGCCATGTGTATATTTTCCATGTCTATAGTTCTGATTTATCATGTAAAATCAAGATTTAATACTAAATTTTCCCACTCCCCATTCCTTTAATCTATTAATACAAAAAGGATAAAATTATGGGGTTAATGAATAGAAAATGTATATTATAGTGTGTATAACACACCTTGCATATACCTAGTCCCTATTTTAATTTATTTTAATTACATGAAACCAAGATGATGTTATAATGTAATTAGTGTATGCAATTTAAAATTTAAAATAGTTTAAATTATTGGAAGGAAAGAAAGCAAGGAATGAGTATATATATATATGTGTAAATGAAACCATGTTTCTCCTTCATAATATGGTTTTGTAATGTTGTCCCCTAACTTAAGCATTGGAGATCTGTTGATCATCACCCATGAAGAGGCATATGATATCATTGGTAAAATAAATAATACCAAACCTAATATATCATCATTACTATCATCTTATTCCATATATATCTTATTGAGATCCTTTGAGTTGACTAATAAGGGAAGATTTGATACCCTTTCTTATTTTGTATCATTTATTTTTAGATACTATTTTGATTCATTTTAATTTGAATCTTCATTTTTCTTGCTTGATACTCAAAACTCATATGTCTGTGTCCATTTTAGTGTTAGGATCCATGATGAAGGTATTCCATTACACTAAAAAGCATCAAATTATGGATTGTAATCAATTTTAAATTCTATTAATTTATAATATTTAAAAGAATTATATACATGATACGTGTACAAACTTTTGTTTGTGGATAGATTGTATCCTCTAATGAAAATTAAATAGTTAAACTTTCATTGCATGTATCCATGGTCTGCCTAATAGTAGTTTATAATGCATGTGATTCAGCATCACATGGAACACAATAGATAATGCCTTAAAATCCATTATGATATCAAAAATAAAGACCACATTTACACCCAATGTTTATAAAAATGTTACTCTTAATATATTCCATGTTGATCTATTTAAGGCTAATAACCCTATCTATCTACATCTTTATTGACACATAGGTAATCCATATATAGATAAGGATCCTCTACATAAGGATAGGTAATACATATATACATACATACATACATACATACATACATACATACATACATACATACATACATAATTAATTAATTAATTAATGCTATTCATTCACTTAACTTCAACACATGACAAATCAATTGAATAACAATAAATAATTATACCAAAAGTTTCTAGTATTTTTGTATATAATCGATATAAAAGTATGGATAGGAAAGACCTTAATGTACTAGTTGATCCATACCTCATTAATGAGGTATTTTATAAAAATATCTTTGAATAAGGTATTTGAGACTTTACATTTAACGATCAAAAGGATATTTTGATTTATAATGTGTTGAGTAGAAGTCATCATTTTAAAAATATATCCTAATTTTATTATTCTTCAATTTAATCATAAAAAATTAAAAATAGAGATATTTTACTTCATTTGGTATAGCTTATATCATTGCATCTAACAAATAGAATATACATTTAGATATTTTACTTATTAAGTGTCTCTTATATTGATATATTAGCTTTAGTATTATTAATTTTATCAATTATATCATAAACTTTAGTGAGTTACATAGCCTCATGTGAGGTAGAGGGCAATGCGGATGAATCTTTTGCCTACCACATTTATATTAGACATGTTATGTCACCCTACCTTTTCTTCTTATAATAATATGTACCATGGATTCCAATATATGTCTATGGTGAATAATAGGGGATAGATAATATAAAGCATGACCTTGAGTTATATATGGAGGAGGAAAATGAGTAATACATTCCCTTTAACATCTATTGGTCACTTGAATCATCTTCTATTATATATTTAGATAATATGAATTATTAAGTATATACAAAGATTCTAAATCAATAATTTAATCCGTTAGTTAAATTAAACATGGGTTTGACATATTTCATTGCATGGCTATGACATATATATTATTTATTTTATGATTTAAGCTTCAAATTATAACAGTCATAGATTTAAATGGAAATTATAATGTATGTTTATCCATTTTAACTATGATACAATACATAAAAGAACGAACAAGTGACCCCAAGATATTTGTATGGAATAATAGGAGAAAAAAATAGTTTTTTTTGGAATATCTTAAGATAAAGTAAACAAATAATCTGAGACAAAAATATGTGTATTTTTTTTTCTTTTTTAAATACTAATAATAGTAATTCCTAATTTTTGAAAATCACTATAAAAATTTTGGAAAAAAATAGGTTTTATGTCCAATTAGTTTAACTAAGATAATCCCATGAAGATTTCAAAAATGATATTTTTTTTTAATTAGATATTATACCTATATGAATGAGGTCAAGTCCAAAACCTAATATAGTAAACCCTAATATGAAAATGAGTTTGAAATCCTATGTAAAAATAGAGTAGTTTAAGATTTTTAAATATACGATGAGGGAAGCACAAAAATTAGGTCTGAAACCCTAACACAAGAAAATGTAATCTTAATAAAGTAGAAGTAAATCTTAAGGGAAACATAGGGTTTGATGTGTTCAAGATAAGGAACAAGTTCAGTATAACATTTTGTCTTATTTGAATTAATGAGATTTAGGGAAGATAAAAATAGAAATAATTTAGATTGTATAATCTTTATCTTTGTTGAATGTAAAAATTTATCACAGCTACACCTTCAAAAAGATATTTAGCTTAATTAATTTAAAATGCTTGATCATCATGATTTTGATATCTACCATAACTAGAATGATAGTGACATTTCGTTTTCTTCAAAAGAAAAATCCACCTCTTTTGTAGGTCTAAATTGAGTAAACCACCAAGTTTATGATTACATTTTGTGAGTCCATCAACTTTTAATATGTTATCTTTAGAATAGAAAATGTTGTAGATATTATTTTGTACCAATACAATTTGAACAATACAATAATTCCCTCGAAAATGATTGTTTAAGGCTCACACGCTACAATGAAAATGCAAATTATCATAAAAATAATATTTATATTACATCTTCAAACAATTCTCAAGAATTTTCCATTTCTATTACTTGCACAAACAAAAATTATAATATTTAATATTAATCCTTAAACAATATATTTAATGATAATGAAAGAAAAATTAACTATTCATTAAAAATTATAAACCTCTATCTTTATATATATCCTTTCATAGCATGTGTATTGCTGTGCTAAAAATTCTTGGCAGCCCACGCCTCTTCAATCCCTACAGTTCTATCATCTTTATTTTGGCGTTCTATTACATAAATTAAAACTTTTAAACTTCTGACAAGAATCAATCAATATATATCAATACACATTAAAACATGTGATTAGAATCAATCACTTTGTTTATTAGAAGAATTCATCCCCCGTTACAAAGTCAATATATTTTTTTCATTAAAATTTTGATAAACTTCGTAATGTTAATGTTAATATTAACGTTTATATATGTAATTGCACATTATAATTATCGTCAGTCCTTCGTGGTATATGCATTGTTGTGGTAAAAAATCAATCAACTTAATTTTCGCATTGTAGATAAAATAAAAGCATAATCAATCATTATGTTTACCCCTCATCAGATCGTAGAATAATTCATCAACACTTACAAGGTCAATAATTTTATTTCGTTCAAAACGGTTGTTATGCTTCTAGCGGGACGTACACGACCCGGGATGATAAGTCTCTTTCAAATTAACCATTTCGATTTCGAACTGTTAGTTTCGAGAAATTTCATTTACATGAGCCTCGAAGCCTAGATTTGTTGGCCATATGGCCTTATTTACGTTTTTGAATTATATAACACACCGTTGAAAACTATTAAAAATTATAGTAAATAAATCTTTAACGACTCTGACTAAAACTATATGGTTCAATGTTAGACAGCTGAACACTTCCACGCACTAAATTGACGTATAGCTGAACACTTCAACCTCATTATTCTTTATCGGCAGAGTCGTCCAGACTCTTACAAAAGAAGTCTCCTCTCTATATTGCTATTTATATTGTTCAAGCTCCTGCATATCATATGCCCCCCACAAACTTTCTTATTATCAGCATCCTTTATCGGCACATTCGTGCAGTGTCTTTAAACTCCATTCAATGGCTGCAAAATCATCACTATGCGTTTTATTCTTCACGTTCTTCTTCATTCTAATGTGTTCTTCTATAACTGCTTCGCCAATCAAAACCTTGCATGCCACAGCAAAGAACATGGTGTTCTATGTGCAGGAAATCACGAGAGGACCAAATGCGACTGTAAGCGTAATTGGAGGAGTGAATGGAACATCTTCAAAAGTGTCATCCTTTGGAACAATATTTGTCATAGACAACCCTGTGACCCAGGGACCTGAATACAACTCCATGTTATTGGGAAGAATTCAAGGTTTGGAGGCCAATTCAGATCATAGGGGTACTAATTTTCATCTGGTTGCGTCTGTTATCTTTGAGAATGGAAGCACAGTGGAGATGAGTGGAGTAATTAGAACTCTTTTGTTCCAGAGGAAGCTGTCAGTCGTTGGCGGAACTGGACGATTCAGACATTCTCGTGGGCATGCCCTCGTTAACGTCGTAGCAATCGATGGAGTGCTTCTCACATTAAAGTTCAATGTTACGATTCGATCATACTAACACAGATATTTATCGAAGCATAAAGACCGTAAATCGTCTCCAACGTCCATCCTTCCCACTAGTAATTCATGTCTATGATTCATCCAATAAACGCTATAAAATGTAGAATTCGAGAGATGGTAGTCAACAATAAGGCCATGATGTCATATGAGGTTTTTCTTCAAATATATATATATAAGGTAAAATTTTTGTGGTTGACTAATGATTATAATTATCAAATTATTCTTCGTATGGATAAATAATATTTAAATAATAATACATAGTGTACTATATAATTACTTTTAAACTAAAAATCAACTTTAGATTAAACCCCAAAGATCATGGTGTTAAATCCAGGCTATCCTCCCAAAACCGTGGTAGTAAAAAATCCCAACATTAACATGAGGCAAAATTGGGAAAAATATACAATCATTTTAGAAGAATTATGGAAATAAAATTAACATTAGGTCAAGTATCATTGGCATATTATAGAATGCCATTGCTGGTTTTAGATATCCAAACATAGGACAATAGAATAAACACCTTAACACAATTGATATAGAAGCTAGGAAAGTTATAAGAAAGAATTTATTACTTGGGGTCAAAAATAAAGACCCTCCCTGAACTTTCTATTTAAAGTAAACTAGTTTCTAGACAGAATATATTCCTATTTAATGTGATAAAATAACTAGATATAAGGTGCCAATAATAAGACACAACACAGAATACTTAAGGTTAATTATTTTATCAATGATTAAAAAATAATAAATCATATAACTTACACCTATTTAGTTAAAT
>JARHVA010005509.1:1022500-1025000 GCA_037957365.1 Torreya grandis | reverse complement strand
GGATGAGATCATCAACATACAAAACCAAAATGACAAGCTCCTCACCTTGCTTCAAGATGTATACATTATGATCTGACTCACAATGAATAAAACTAGAACTCAAAAGAAAACTATCCATCTTCTCGTACCAAGCTCTAGGAGCTTGTTTGAGGCCATAAAGAGAACGATAGAGTCTACAAACCAAGGATGAGTCTTGCACAAATCCTGGAGGCTGCTCCATATAGATCTCCTCATGGAGATCACCATGCAAGAAAGCACTCTTCACATCCATCTGAAAAATAGACCAAGAATGTGAAGCAGCAAGAGAGAGTACAAGCCGAATAGAATCCATCTTAGCTACAGGGGCAAAGGTCTCAGAGTAATCAACCCCTTCAACCTGTGAAAAACCCTTAGCTACTAATCTAGCTTTGTACTTATCTACTGATCCATCTGCAACATATTTGGTCCTATAGACCCATTTACATTTTACAAGTTTTCTTCCATTAGGAAGAGGGACAAGATCCCAAGTATCATTCTTCATCAATGAAAAATACTCATCATACATAGCAACATCCCACTCGGGTATACCATTAGCCTCAGAAAACAACACTGGATTATCTGTGCAAGCTTGTCCCAAAAGAGCAACACCAGATGTCTGTGAGCGAGTGCGATGAGAATCAGATGGATCACCAACAAAAGAACCAGTTGCATGTAGAGTGCTCTTTGCCCATTTAGGCAAAGGTGGTGAAGAAGATGGCTATGGTGGATGAATAAGTGCGACATCATCATCATCAACGATAGAAAGCAAATCCTCACTATCCTCAGTAGAAGAAGGAAGGGAAGAAGAAGAACTAGATGTATACTCCTGTGGAGTGGGTAGCTCATCAACCTGAACATCCCATCGAAACAACACATCATGTGTGACAGGATCAAAAAGACAGTAGGCTTTTACATCTTCACAATAACCAACAAAAATGAGTGGTTGGCTTTTCTTCTCCAATGCTTTACGTTTGTCATCAGGAATGAATGCCCATGCTTGACTCCCAAAGATGCAAAAATCTGAAATATCAGGCTTGATCCCAGACCAAGCTTCTTTTGGTGTCATATTTTGCACAGCTTTATGAGGCATACGGTTTTGAATGTAGTTTGCACAATTTACAACTTCAGACCAATATTGTGGACCCAAATTTTTAGAGTGAATCATACAATTAGCCATCTCTTTCAATGTTCGATTCTTCCTCTCTGTTACACCATTTTGTTGAGGAGTGTGTGGTACAGTGAACTGATGTTGTATCCCATGCTCAATACAAAAATCATAGAAATCATTACTGTCATATTCCCCCCCATTGTCAGTGCGTATCTTCTTAAGAGGAAGAGATGGTTATTTTTCAGCAAAGGCTTTGAAGGCCTTAAAAGTCTCAAAAACTTCACTTTTCAACTTGAGAAAATATACCCAAGTTTTACGAGTGAAATCATCAATGAATGTGAGTGCATATTTAGCCCCTAAAAAAGAACGAGTTGGAAAAGTCATCAAATCACTATGAACCAACTCTAAGGGTGCATTTGCACGTGTGGCCTTACCAACTGGAAAAGGATCCTGGTGCTGTTTACCAACTAGACAACCAGGACACACCCCATCAATACAAGAGACCTTAGGAAGGCCTTTTACAAGATGTTTTGTACTCATTTGTTGCATATATCCATAACTCAAATGTCCTAATCTCTCATGCCACAATTTGCTGAGATTATTACCATGTGCTATAAGTGAAGAACCAAAAGACATAAAAGACTCAAACTTATCAAAAGTATAGAGTCTTGCAGTATGGTCTGCTGTACCTGTAGCAACTATCTCACTAGGATCATTACATTCTCTTATTACAACATCATGTGAAGTAAACTCCATAGTTTTACCAGTACCATAATTACATATTTGATATACAGAGAGAAGATTAGAAGAGATTTGGGGTACAAGTAATACATTGTTAAAACATCCATCCTATTTATCAACAGTACCTGATCCCAAAACTTTAATCTGTGAGGAGTTACCCATAACAATATGTGATGTACTGCAATCTGTAAGAGAATACAATAGATCTTTAGAATGTGTGAGATGGTGAGAAGCACCTGAGTCAAAAATCCACTGATCCTGACATGAAGATATAGCCCTGGCTGAAAGTGCTTTCCCTTTTCCTGCAGAAGTAGAAGGAGATGGAGACGGAATGGAAATTTTGTGTTGTCTAACCGCTACCTCTAATGCTTCCATCTTCTTAAAACATCTACTTTCATCATGATTAGGACCACCACAAAAATTACATGGACCAAATGTTTTCTTCTTCTGCTTAAAGGACTTTTTGGTCTTAGTAGATTTAGAATGATGAGGTGATTGGGTGGTGGACTCTAGAGGGTTATTTGAAGGTGCTTGCTTTTTAGACTTAGGTGAAGGTTTTCCTTTAGAAGAATTAGCAACTAGAGCATGACTAGGACCAGGTAGAGCATCTAAGGCCATTAATTTTGTTTGCTC
>JARHVA010005509.1:955000-1017500 GCA_037957365.1 Torreya grandis | reverse complement strand
TCAAAAATTATATTTTTTTATTTATATATTATACCTATATGAATGATGTCAAGTCCAAAACCTAATATGAAAATGAGTTTGAAATCCTATTTAAAAATAGAGTAATTTAAGACTTTGAGTATATGATGAGGGAAGCTCAGAAATTACGTATGAAACCCTAACACAAAAAAATGTAATCCTAATAAAGTAGAAGAAAATCCTAAGGGAAACATAGGGTTTGATGTGTTCAATATAAGGAACAAGTTCAATATAACATTTCATCTTATTTAAATTAATGGGATCTAGGTAAGTGAAAAATAGAAATAATTTAGATTGTATAATATTTATCCTTGTTGAATGTAAAAAATTATCACAGCTACACCTTCAAAAAGATATTTAGCTTAATTAATTTAATATGCTTGATCATCATGATTTTGGTATCTACCATAATTACAATGATAGTGACATTTCATTTTTCTCAAAAGAAAAATCCACTTAGTTTGTAAATCTAAATTGAGTAAACTATTGATTTTATGATTACATTTTGTGAGTCCATCAACTTTGAATATGTTATTTGTAGAATAGAAAATGTTATAGATATTATTTTGTACCAAAAAAATTTGAACAACATGATAATTCCCTTGAAAATGATTGTTCAGGACTCACACGCTACAATGAAAATGTAACTTATCATAAAAATAATATTTATTTTATGACTTCAAATGATTCTCAATAATTTTCCATTTCTATTTCTTGCACAAATAAATATTATGATATTTAGTATTAATCCTTAAAATATACATTTAATCATAATGAAAGAAAAATTAAATATTCATTAAAACTTGTAAGCTTTTTTTATATATATTTCCTTTCATAGAAAGTGTATTGCTATGCTAAAAATTCTTGGTGTCCCATGCCTCATCAATCCCTATAGTTCTATCATCCTTATTTTGGCATTCAATTACATAAATTAAAACTTTTAAACTTCTAACAAGAATCAATCAATATATATTAATAAACATTAAAACTTGTGATAAGAATCAATCACTTTGTTTACTAGAAGAATTCGTCCCCCATTACAAAGTCAATATAGTTTTTTCATTAAAATTTTTATAAATTACATAATTTTAATGTTAATATTAACATTTATATATACCAAGATTTTGGTATGTTTAGATATCCCTCATGATCTTCCTAAAAGGATTGAGTTTAAAGTGCAAGATATAATTTGATGCAAACCTTAGATTTTTAAGGTATTCCATTTAGATGCTGAAATTTTTTTCAAGGTGATCATCTTTCTGCTGCTTGCCAGAAATCAAAGTGTAATCTTTAATCCTCTTGGGGAAAGGAGGTTAATGTGAAACATCTGTTAGTTTTTTCTAATCACCCTGAAGGCACAGTTTTAGATATGATAATAGAAAATAAGTTATATGAGTTTACATAGTTGGTAAAATCTACTCATAAGGTTGAGTTAGTTTGTTTTAGTGGTAAAAGTATAAATAAGAGTGAAGTTATTAGAGGTAAACCTAAGGATGGAAAAGGAATGTTGAGTTTGGATTTAGATAATTTGGGTAATAAATAATAATGAAATGTGGTAAGAAGTAGGAAAAAAGGTAGACTCATCCCTAACTCATTGCCTAGTAAAGTTAGTTTTATTTGCATAAATAGCGATGATGAGATAAGTAATTATGGGTATTCCATTTGATTAGTTTTGTAATAAAGTTGAAGTATTTTTAATATTATTAGTAATCTTATATTTTTACTAATAAGATGGCTATATACCTTAACGGTAAGACCCTTATGCCAGGTTAAATTTTTTATCTTGAAATTATGTTTATGTGACTAGGACCCTATTCCTAGAGAATTGATTTAAAAAAATTAAATAACAACTATAGATATATGGATCACAAAATAATCCACTACTCATTAAATCTATATGTAAACCATATAAATCTATATAGATTAAATCATAAAAAATCTCATCCATAATCCAAATGTGATGGAAGTATAATAACATAACTTTTATCACAACATAGATCAAAAAGAGAATTACAATAATCATGTCCACAAGTCAATATAAATTACATAACCATATAAGATAAGATTCAATATAAATGATATCATTAAAACAAAAATACTATAATAATAGAGGATAAAATATAAAATGTAATATAAAGTTTGCATAATAACATGAAAGATTCCTACTACCCATGGAATATTCCACATACTTCGGAAAATGAAGTGTTTCTAGATGGTGATGTTTAATATTATGACATTCTTGGTCACAGCTTCAAAAAAAACTTATTGAATGTAAACATTTACCATAGCTACACCTTAGCAATGACATTTAGCTTAATTAATTGGATATGCTTAATCATCATGATTTTGATATCTGCATAACTGGAATGATAGTAACATTTTATATTCTCCAAATTGAGTAGCATACCATGTTTATAATTCACATTCTATGGGTCCATTGACTTTGAATATGTTATTTACAAAATAAAAAAATATTGTTGATATTATTACGTACCAATATAATTAGATCATTACAATGATTACTTTCAAAATGATTTTTCAAGGCTCTCATGCTATAATGAAAATGTAACTAATCTTAAAAATAATGTTTATATTGAAACTTCGAACAACTCAATAATTTCCCATTTTTATTGCTTGCACAAGTAAGTATTAAAACATTTAAAATTAATCCTTAAATAATAAATTAAATAATAGTAATTAAAGACAAAACTAACTACTAATTAAAAATTCATACACATAAACACACACACACACACACACACACACACACACACACACACACACACACACACACACACACACACACACACACACACACACACACACACACACACACACACACACACACACACACACACACACACACACACACACACACACACACACACTCATTCATTCATTTATTCATTCAACCATTCATGCTAAGTGCATTGTTGTGCAAAAAATTCATGCCAGCCTAGACTTCTTCAATCCCTACCATTTTATCACTCTTATTTTGGCATTCTATTAAATTAATTAAAACTTGTGATAAGAATCAGTCACATTGTTTACTAGAAGAATTTCAACCCCATTGGAAAGTCAATATATATTATTCAATTTTTTTTTGATAAATTGGGTAGTGTTAATGTTAATATTAATGTTGACATATATAATTACACATTATAATTATTCTAAATATTTCATGATATATGTATTGTTATGGGGAAAAACAAATAAATAAATTTTTAATTTTTAGATAATTTAAAAATTGAATCAATCACTTTGTTTACCACTAATCATATCGTAGAATAATACCTCAACACACAAATTCAATATATTTTTTTCTTTCAAAATGGTTATTATCCTTCTAGCAGGGCATATGTGACCCAAGATGATAAATTTATTTCAATAAAACCCCATAAAAATTAGTTAATGATTAATCTTTGAATTTAACCATTTCAATTTTGAAGTGTTAGTTTGAGCTATGTGTGATAGAATTTAATGTTAGCCCCTGTTTATTTGTCATTAGACAACTATTTTATCTCATTTTCTCCATTTTTTCACTAATGATAAAGACCAAATTTACAAAAATTTATAATCATTATCTATTTTAGTTATATATAATAGAGTTCATTGGAATAAAATATGGAAAAATTCAAACTGATGATATAGATTCAAAGCAGGGGAATTAGTTTTAAAACACAACTTGTTTGCTTGCTATTGTAACGTTCTTGGGGCATGAATATGGAATACAATTTTACTTTACAAATTGTATATCTTTTCATGTTGATGAATGTTTCTCTTAAACTTATCTTAACTAACATTTTTATTCAAAACATTTAAATATTAAAAATATTCCTACAAAATTTAGAAGAAGTGGGGTTAAGAGGTAGAATTGAATTTTTAGATATACATATTTAAAATTATTATATATAATATAAAAACATTATTTTTTTAAATCCCATTTTTATAAATCCTTTTTATTAAACTATATAATTTGGTATTATATTCTACATATGTATCTAGGAGTTTTTATTGGAAGACACCATCAACTTTCTATTAATTTTTTAATCTTTTTTATATGAAAATAATTTAATTTTTTAATTACATGTGATACTTATATGTATGAGGCCAAGTCAAAACCCTAATATACTAAACTCTAATATGAAAATGAGTGTGAATGCTTATGTAAAAATAGTTAAATTTTAAATTTCGAATATAGGATGGGGGAGCTCAGAAATTATGTTTGAAACCCTAACATAAAATAATGTAATCATAAGAAATTATAAATAAACTCAAACGAAAACATAGGGTTTGATGTGTTGAAGACAAGGAACAAGTTCACTATTATGTTTTATCATATTTATTATTAATGTGGTCCAAACAAGATAAAAATAAGAATAATTTAGACTATATAATTTGTGTCCAAATTAAAAAAACTATGAATGTAATTAGTAGGATATGATATATTTATTTCTATAGCTATAAATATATGACCACGAAGATATAATGTTTAACTTATTTTAATAAAAATTCATTTCTATTTAAGTGTGTTATCTTTATTAGTGATATATAATGTGTGTGTGGTTGATTAAAATTTAAAATGGATATCTGAGCCTTCTTTTGTGAGTCCAATAATTCCTTGACACTTTTGGTAACCAAATACATTTGTTTAATACCTAATTTTCTCTATGATATGTTTTGTGTGTCGTCATAGATCATTGTATTCTACTATAGATAGGTATTTTATGAAAAATCATCATTTTTAAATGTGTATGGTTTTATATTCATGTTTCATCATCTTGAAAACCTAGCTCCATATAGAACACTTGCCTTGTGATAATATCTGAAACTATTAAAGCAATTTTTCTATAGGCAAAATTTACTCAAAATTTTAGGAACACTAATATTTATTGATTATTCATGAAAGAATTAAAATAATTAAATAATAATAATTGAATAAATCAAAACATAAAATATGAGCTGAAATATAAAGTTAAGAAAACTAAATAAATCAAAAACTATAGAGTTAACTAACCATGTTATTTTTTGAAATTTCTATTTTTAGTGTCTTCTGAATGGGACTTAGAAAGACACTATTTTTACAAGCATTTGCAAGAAATATTAGATGGGCCTAAAAAAAATTATTGACTAATTAGCAAATTAAAACTAATGGGGAAACTTAAACTCAAGTTCTTGTTTGGTTGTTAAAATATCTAATGCCTATGTTTATAAAATCACTTAAAATATTAAAGTATAATTTTAGACCCTTAGATGGCTAGTTATCATCTTCAAAACATATAGAAAACAACCATTATTGGCTACACTAGTTATGGATGCATTCTATTCTACAAGATATTCATCTAAACAAAATAAGCTCATATAGTTTCCCAAATCAAAATAAATGGAAAATGAAACATAGGCATGTGCATCATTATCCTCTTTTTGATATGAATTTACCTCCTATATGTCTCCTTGATTATACTAGTGAAATTTATTATTGTTAATTATTTTAAACTCCCATTATGAAATCCAAGATTTTTATTCTTGTTATAGATGTCTTATCTTGTGTTCACTATCTTCTTATCTATAACAAGCGCTATCTTTTATTGCATATTTTTAGGTACATATTTCTTAAAATACACTTATTTAGGTTTTTTTTATCATCATATTCTCTATGAAAATAATATAAACATGAGACATTAAATATTTGATAAATATAAAAAAATTGTTGTAAACTTACCTCATAAGCATTATCATTGATTCTCTTCACAATTATACACAAACCAATCTTCTTGTAGTTCATCTTGTAGTATTTTCCTCTGTAAAATGTTTATTTTATAAAGTACACCATCACCAAACGTATCTATTCAAATTCATTTGTCATTATTATTACATTTGTTGTTTCCTTGTATACATTTCATTGCTTTCATGTAGCTTTTTTTTTACTTCTTCAAATTGTTGCATATGGTCGACAAATGGTTTTGCATCATCACAAAATCTTTATCAAATTAATAACAAAACCAAATATAAAGCACCTTTATGATTTGTTCAACTAAAATAATGAAATAGTATTTCTCCATTGATCTATTCACAAAAAATTTATATGTAAATTCATTTTGTACTAAAACAAAGTCACATTACTTTGGCTTGTCTCTAACTATACATCTCAAAAGACTTCCCAAGCCTTAAACCACATTTAGTGGTTATATTTTTCCATATGTTTGTGGGTGTTATGCAATATAAAATTTTAGTTAGTTTGTATATTCTTCCATAGAGACCTCAAAATAAGAATTCAAATTTTTGTATCCCTATCTTTTGTAATTGTTTTCAAAACACCATGTAATCTCACAACATGTTTAAACACATATCTAATGATATAAAGGCATCATTATTTTTATTAAATGTCATGAAATATATCACCTTATAAACATAAATACAAAAAAAATGTAATCATTACTTCTCTATGAATTTGTCACCCCTAATATAAACCCCCTACTCAAATATTTCCAACATCCCCTTGGTACTAGTAATGTAATATATAACCCTATGTTATTATGTATGGTCATTATCCAATTGGAATATCCTACATATTGAACCATTCCTCACCACATCTCTCTTCATATTTGGCCAAAAATACTTCTCCTCCACCAAAGTTATTCTATTATTCTCATCAAAGAGTACACCTAAACCACCATTGTGTATTTTTGTTAAAATATTATCTCTCATAGAACTAATTGGATTACATAATGGTTTTACCTTGATTAGATAGCCATATTATATAATATATTCATCATTAATCTTGAATGTATCACTCACTAATTTAATCTTAATTTGTTCAATTACTTTCCAAAAATTTGGATTAGTATCATTTGATTCTTTAACAAAATCAAATCCAATTACTTCACTTGCCATAATAGTTTCAATACTACTTTCCTAATTAAAACATCATATTTCCTCATTGATATTTCAAAACAAAAGTTTATCCTTATAGTAAATACACCCACCTTGTGTGTCTTCTATTTTACTTCTTTCTTCAAATTGTTCTCATACTTTAAGGCCTCATGATTTGTAAATAGGATAAACTCTTTAGGTGCCATGTAGAACCTCTAGTGGCTTAATTAATATACAATGGAATTAAATTTAATATAATATGCAAACTACTTATTTTTTTATCTCATTTAAAATATAACTAAAATATGTTATGGGCCTTACTTCTTGACTCAATAGAACAATAATAACCATATGTGAAACATCATAATCTAATTCAAAGACTTTGTTAAATTATATAAATGCTAAAATAATGTTTTCCCACATTTATATTTAGATATTAAAAGTTCTATGTTTCTTCCCTTGTCCAAAATAGATATTTTCCCATGATGAAATCTATTATTGGTGCAACAATACCACTAAAATTGTTGATGAAATCTATGTAAACAATTACTAAACCATTAAAACATATTTCTTATGATATGATTCTTGGAATTGTCCACTCGGTCATTTATTTTACATTATATCAATGAATTATAACACCATCTTATAAAAATAAAAATATAAACAATACAAAACTATTTTCTATAAGCTTACAATTCTTAAAGTCCAAATAGAAGTTTTCCTTTCTTATAAGTTCTAATAACATTCTCGATTGCCTTGAGTACCATTGTTTACTATTAATAAATATAAAAATATCATATAGCTAAAAAACCATAAATATACCAATTTAATCTCATAGCACTATGTTCATCACTTTCATAACTGACATCATGCAATGTTCTCACTCTAACCATTATCAATCATTACACTATGTAATAATTATTCATCAATGTAGGACTGAGTTAATAATGCATAAAATTTGAATCACGATAAAATATTTTATTCTCATTAAATGTGTTCATGAGTGACTAGGCCATAATATTACTAAGTATACTAATTAGAGTACTAATTCAATGATTATATGTTCTAGGTGGAGGATACATTTTTAAAGCATAATGTTCCTTTGAAAATTCGCAATAAAGATATTAAATTTTTTATTTCCATTACTCAGATATTGATCTTCCTATATGGGAGTCCCAAAAAATATAATGTTGTCATCTATGATATCTTGTATCTTATGTTTTAGTTTTAAACGTCTATTAATTTAATCTCTCACAATTTCTTGATACTTAAGATTTATGAATTACAGTCATAGTTCCCTAGTCTATGACTATTTATACTAGGATATTTTAGATGAATAAGTTTGATAAGTATACAATAGACAATATAATTTAATATCACATGAGGAGGTAATAGTAATAATGAAAATAACCCTTTGATGGATCAATCTATGTTAACTAGCTTATAGGTTATGAAGTTACATTGATTACAATCTTAATTTCATTATTGTTACCACATGGTTAAACATTATAATTCAATTTTATTTTCAAATTATTTATCTAGGTTAATTTATGTTTCCATAATTTTATTCATATAAATTAAATTGAATATTTTATCACTAACTATATGGTATAACTCATTAAATAATTTGAACATCTTCAACATAATTAAATCATGGAGTGGTTCTATCAAACTTTGATTGATTATATATTTTAATCCATTTTTATTCATAAAGTTTTTCACCTTGGCTATCATAATTTTTATCAAAGTATGTGGTTATTGATAGGTTCATTGGACCCTTTGTTTAACATAGTAATGTATGCATACTATAACTCCTCATCAATGTTGATGGAAACATTTGATATTAATTGGTTAACTAATGCGTTGACTTATCTTACTTATATAAGAGAGAGATCATAGAAAAATATTAATTCATAGTCCTTAAAACTTTAAGGAACTAAATTAGTTAATAGTATGTCATTTTATTCATAAAACAAACAAGTTACACAGAATGATCTAATATTCTATTTGGGATCATCTTTACCTTTGTATAAATGGATAATTGGAGCTATGAATCCTATTAATAAAGTGTGAGATACCATATTAGGTATTAATGTATTATAGATCAAAGTTTTTAAATCTATGACCTAACTATATTTTGGTACACCTTCATCTAGCTATAATATCTTGGCATGCAGAGTTATAAAAAATTACTCAAGGGAATGTTCATTCAAAAAGATTATCAATGGAATATTTGTAGCCATCATGGGATAAGTAAATGTTTTTTTGTGTATTTATGGGAAATGGAATTTATTTAATGGCTAATACTTCCTCCAAGTTTTTTTTGGATGCCACATAGGTTACTACATCATATCCATATGAATACTACTAATTCTAACGGCCTAGATACTTGATGTTGAATCTTGAGTAGACTTTTTTATGCTCATATCTTGATATGTATAACATTTATTTGAATTTATGTGGTTTATGTTAATATATTCAACTAATTTTTCATTTTTAGAGGCATATGTTTTATATTTATTAATTTTTTCATTAATATTAATATTCATTATAAATTTACTAATAGAGTGAATAGTGAATGTTATAGAATCCATAATAGGAAAAACTAATGGATGCATGTAAGCCTTTGGTGTGTAATAGTAACAAAAGGTATCTGATTGAATGTTACAAAAATATAATGTCAGGAAGGCTTTAGATTATGCATTGATAATTTTATCCTTATTAGTGTATTTATATTTGTTATTTCTTACCCATTTGCTTACTTAGCTAATCCAAATAAGATAAACTATCCATGTAGAACAATATGAAAATAATAATTTAATTACTTGTGTTAAGGAATAATTATCATTCAAAATTTCCATGATCAATGTGCACTATTAAGGAATACTAAAAACTATAATTGAAATGTAAAACCATAAGGATGAAATTTAAAAATCTCATAGGATGAATACCTAAGGGGAAACCTAGGAATATGCACTATTTTATATGTTTATAAGTTCACCAATATGTTTTACCATAAATTATATTAATAATTTCACCAATATTTCATTAAGATAAATTGATATGGCATTCAAGTATACATCTAAATGTAAAAGGGTGTTGTTGACTCTTCAAATTTCATAAGGGAATATGGTAAATATAAAATGTATTAAGTATAGGATTATAATTAAAATTTAGAGTTGAATATTTGAATTTGATTTTATTATAGAAGTAATATAAAGGATAAGATCACCTATGGTTCAGTTGGTCATATAATTGATTCATGATCTACATTGAGTTGCTTATGAAGGATTGAGTAAATATCAGTGGTTGATACCGACCTATTGGTTAGTACTAACCTATAAAAAAAATAGGGAATAATGAATATGTGTTAACCTATGACTATATTTTATTTATTTAATTTATTGATCCTCAAAACCAATAACACATGAAAATGTAGAATACAACCTCATTTTCTTTGAAATTATACATATTATTTTGAGGGTGATATTGGTTTCTATTCATACACCTTGTACACTCAGCCTTGCACACTTGAAGTAAAATGACAAGCAATGATGAAAAATACCCTATAATGTTGTTATAGCTAGGGAAGGATTTTGTATCGAGATTAGATCAAATGTATAAATAGATTGAGAGGCACCTACAGAGGGTATGGTTAAATATCTTCTACTTTTGGCTTTGCCTAATCTAAGGTGAGAGATCCTATAGGATAGCTTCCTCACAAGGAGGAATTTCTAAATTCAATCTCCATTAGAATTCTTGGCACAAGGGACAAATATGACCAGAGCATAAACAAGTTTACACACTTCACCCATGAAGTGGTGTCACATGAAATTCAAAAATGATCTATGTAATACACAAGATACTAAAGACAAATGAAGGAATGGTCTCAATATTCATTCTATAAAGTATTTAATAATAGGGGACAAATGGAAAACTTGAGGACTAGAATTTAAAGCACAAACTAAAAACACTTTTCAAATATGAACTATCTCATACATTTTAAATGAAAGTAACACTTCTAAAATGTAATAGGCTGTGTTATTTGTAGGGTAGGATAGGGTAGGATAAGTTAGATAATTATAAAAGAATGAGTAGCATGATGTTGGCTTCTAAACAATAGGGTGTCTAGTAGTATTTCATAAGAAAATTCTTAGCGAAGATGTATAAAAATTGAAATGCAAGATAATGGTAAACATCAAATGATCCATAAGTTACTAGAACATACACTAAAACTAGAATCTTAAATACTTTCTCTTGATAATTTCATGAACCCAGGGTTCACTTAAAAGGTATTCAATGAAAAAGCTCCAAATATAACTGTACAAAAGGAATTATAACCTAGGTACATGCTCATAACGATAACCAATAATGGATAAAAACCCAAATATCTATTTAACAAAACTTAGAAAACATATTATTCCATTTCATTAATAGGATACAATAAAGAACCATAAATATTTTCCATTGACTTGAAAATAAATATTACCAACATTAACACTACAAAATGATTCCATGGGGATAATCATTTTGAGATTATTATTTTGACAAGGGAGACATAAACATGCTTTTAAAGCTTACTAATGGATGTATAGATAGAACCACCTTAGCAAGGGAGACAAGATCCACACACAATAGTTAATCCCAAAAAAAATTATCTTGAACGTAGACTTAGGGAAAATGGAAACCTAAAATATCAACCTATAATAACCAAAAAAAACCTTAAAACAAAGGATAAAAACCCTGTTTATAAATTTTTGAAATATAGAACTATGGGTCATAACTTGGAAAATTATACAACAAGTCTTCAAGTCTAATCAAATATTTTCAGCTAGAATATATCCTTCGCCACACCTAAAGTATTCATCCATTTAAAAGAAAATAATAATTACTCTAACTACCTCTACAATGAATGATGGATATTTGCAACAAATTCATTGATTTCATGACTAGAAATATCTTCGTTCAAGCCAGAGGGATAATATTCATGGTCAAGGACCAAATGAACTTTTTCCTTATGTGCAACCTCCAAGAGATGTTGGTAAATGTTTGCCTACACAACTAGAACCTCTTGGACAACTACCTTATATTTTTCTTCACACTATGGAACAACATATTATTAAAATGATATGTCAAGAATGATTCAGTTACGACATGAAATAGAAAATGATCTACAATCATGATTGGAAATATTCACTTTAGAACATCTCATGGACCATATTTTGTGCTTCAACTCATTTCTTGACAAAGAAAGAGACATCAAATTTAAATTTTATAACAAATATTACCACATATTAACACCTATCATTCCACCTTGGATCTAACTAGGCATCCACATAAATTAAAACTAACTAGGCCACTTCATTGGCTATAATCTAGGCACATGCCACTCTCTTATTAGTTTCAAACCTTTTGAAAATTTCATCTTAGCTCACACCATTATATTTGCTCACTTAATTAATCACATGCCATTGATATTGATTCAAAGGGTTATATGTCTACAAGTCATATGCTAAAATAGTGCCACTTGGTAGCTTTGTGGGCTCTCTGTATCATACTCTATCAATTTTATTAGGCTAATGTGTTCTTTCCAAGAGGTGGTCCTACATTCACTTGAGGCTTCATTCAAAAATCATGACTCAATATGTTCCATAGATTAGATAGTGTACACTTGAACACATACTTTTAATCTCTAATAATGTGCCTAATCTTTAAATCATGCCCCATGAGCTTGACACTTGTCATACCTACACTTATCTTGGGTTCTTTTGACTATTTATCTTTGATCATAGATTACCTGATTATCTTGCTCCACATAAACATGTGCCATTGTATTTTCCTCTATTTTAAAATAAATGTCTAGTTCATAGGATTTCAAATTAATGCTCACACAACTGTCCTAGAATATTTTATTCATAATGACTAGTCACTGCATCTTAATGTTGATACCTATGTGCCTATTAAAAGATGTCTTCAAGATTGCCACCATTATAATTTGAAATTTTATTTGGGGACTTTGTTCCATAGTAATTTTTTCTATGAATTTATCTTTGGCATTATTGTTTGATTTTTAGGCATTTTATTTTTGGCTCCTCTATCTTCGACACTTCTGCTTTAGGCTTTTTTCAGTGTAATTATCCTATAATAATTTATTTAGGCATTTTATGGGGACATTTATTTTAGACAAACTATTCAATAAAATTTTCTTAAAGGATTTTGGTCTTTTATACTTTTTTTGAAGTAAATGGATCTTTACAATTTGTTTGGAATAATTTAGACTAATCTCATTTTATCCTCATCAGGATAATTGTTTTAGACATTTTTTCTAAAATAATTTCTGCATAAAAATTGAACTTGGTAATTTTCAGGAAGGAATGTAATTATTTTAGACTTTTTACTTGGGTAAATATCCAAAGGAAATAAGACTTTTGATCCATAGCAACTTTACCAAAAGTACCCTTTGGCCATTTGAACATAACCTTTAGAAGTTTTATCAAATGCACTTTCCCTATATAATTTCTCTTTTGTCTTTTAGAATGGAGTTTTAGATATCTTAAAAATTCCCTTTGAACTTATTAAAAAATGTCTTCTAGCTCTTCTAAAAGTATCCTTCAAAAATTTTACAAGGGTAAAATGCCTAAAGGAAATGACCCTTAAAAAATTTTACTATGGAAAAATGACCCTTTGAGGTTTTTTTAGATAATTTGGATGAAATAAATAAGTCCTTACATTGCTTTCAATCTTTTTTCATAGGTAAAATGTCCAAAGCGTAAGTGCTCTTTAGATTTTTTGTTGTGGACAAAAAGTTTTAAATAATTAAGACTTTGGACCTTTTCCAAAATAAAGGATTTTTATCATTTTTTTGTGTAGGAAAAATCCTGAAGGGAAAGTGCTATTAAAAATTTTTATCATTGAAAAAAAGTCTAAAATAAAATACCCTTTGGATTTTTTGTGAAATACTTAGTTTTATGCAAAAAAAGATATTGAATAGCTTTGGACCTTTTTTAGAAGATAAAATATCCAATAGAAATATGTCTTCAGACCTTTTTTCTGAGACAAATACCCTGAAGACCTATTTTCATTGATCATTTTGTTCATGCCAAAAATACCAAAAAAATCTGAGGCAAAAACACATTCACCAAGAAAAGACCATATTAAACTTAGCTAATTTTTAGTTAAACCTGACCTTCCAAAGGAACACTTAGAAATGGAAGTTAGGCTATAGACATAGTCATTTACACTTGATAAGGGCCTAATTACTTTAGTGAAATTTATTGCACTAACATTGGCTCCCACTCAAGGATGCATACCCCTTAAAGGTATGAAAAGAACCACATAACAAAAGACCAGGTGCCAATCGATTGTGCTATAGATTCAAGAGGTAGCAACTTTCAACAAATATATACAAAGTCTCAACAAAACATTATAGACTAACAAAAATAGATTAAGAAGATCTGGAAATGAACACACAACAAAAAATATGAAAGGAAATTGTACAAATAAGGCCCAAATAATAGGGTCAATAAAAAAGAAAGAAAAAGTAATAAAACACTATAAAATATTGTACACATGTTAAGGACTTAATCAAGAAAGTTTTTTAGATGTTTTCCATTGACCAACAGTTCATGTATTTCACCATCTAAATATCTCAAACACAAAGTATGCTCCCCAATCTAATAGTGAATTGAATAGGGACCCATCCATAAGAAATAAAACTTGTCATGCTTTCCCTTCTCCTCATGCCTAATGTCCCAAAGTATAACTATATCACCTTCTTGGAATTTTTTTGGAGTGACATTCCTATCAAATATTTTCTTCATCTTTTTTTCTATTTTGGATCATCTTTGCCATTTCATAAATGGAAACTTGTAGTTATGTGTCCTATTGATAAACTTTTAAGAAAATATATCAAGGATTAGTAGATTATCAATCAAATTGTTTAAATCCATTGCATAAATATATTTTGATACACCTTCATCTAACTACAACTTCTTGGCATGCAGAGCAATAAAAAACTCACTCAACAAAATACCCATTCAATAAGATTATCAATAGAATATTTATATCCATCATGGTATAAGTAAATTTTATTTTGTAGTTATGGGAAGTATAATTTTTTTAATGCCTAATACTTCCTCTAAATTTTGGGTGGATGCCACATAGGTTACTAGAGCATATGCATAGAAATAGTACTTATATTAGCATCCTAGATACCTGATCTTGAATCTCAAGAAGACTTTTTTATGCTCTTCTATTGCTAATATAACATTTATTTTGTTAAAATTTTGTATGAGGTAGACTTCAATACTTCATATATGGGTATTAGTGTTATTTTGATTAAATAAGAAAGGCCCATTAAATATTTCAATGATAATTTAAATTATGTAACAAATAAATACTCAAGATACCATGTTGATGCTTATGACATTGTGAATGGATTGAGAGCTACTTATGCCATGAATTCACACACTTTGATCAATAAATCATGAACCTCTAAGATATTAGCTTACCCTTTACCAATAAGATTCATAAAACCAAGTATCCATTTTATGAATGTAAAGATGATCCTGAGTAGCATATTGGATCGTTCCATGGTACTTATTTATATTATGCATAAAATGACAAACTATTAACCAATTCATTTTATATAATTCTGAAGGAATATGAACTAAGATGGTTCTATGACCTCATTATTAATTATGTAAGATAATTTTAGCAATTCCATGATGAATTGCCATCAAATTTTTCCATCAACATCAATGAGTAGTTATCCTATGCACAATTTACTATGGAAAACCAAGGGTACAATGTAATAATTCTCTATTTACACACAAAAAAAAATACAGATTTACATGAAATAATTAATATAGTTTTATTTGATAATATATATGGGATATATAATAAAATGGAAGAATACAATATAAATATCTCTCTAATCTCCTTAACGATAAGAGTCAAGGATATCTTAAAATACATAAATCTCTCGCAAGATTTATCCTTCTTTATTCATTCTATTACATATCTCTATCTATGTGAGTTATCAACTAACAAAATTATTAATTTTTATATTACTATTATAATATTTACTCACCGATGTGATTACTAACATAAATATAGCTAACATTTCCCCCCTTAGTACTAACATGGGGTCAAAAAAAACATATTTTGTTGTAACTACTCTTTAAAAACACTTCATAAACTAGGTACAACTCCATAAAGTTGTATTTTTACCCTCATAATGGTGTAGTTATTGAACTAAAATATATGGGATGATTCCCATCTCTTGGGTTCCTAAAGTATAAATCCTCTAGATTCCTAGAGCTCCTAAACTACCTAGACCTCTATCTATGTCGAGTTTTCCTCGATATCTTTTCCTTTCATCAAAAAGTGTTTATTTAGAATATTCTATTTCACAAATGATGTTTTAGGGGTTTATTGAGTACAAAATAGAAGTATGAAAACATTAAAAAGTAAAAATAGGAAAAAAATTGTCATTAAAACATGGTGTAGCTTCAATGCTAGTAGTTAGAGAGAGGATGCTTAATGTCCTCCAACATCATGTGTCATTCATCCTCCTATAGATGAAACTTATTATAACTAGTATTCAAAATTATAATCATTGTCGTCATTCATTGATTCTTCCTCAGTTATTGGATCACCTTTTTTTATTACATTAGCCTCATTAGATTTGAGTTTTCTCTTAATTACATCATTATCTCTTATTTTATAATTACATGATGTTTTTGATTTTTTTCTTACTATAATAAATTTACACATATTCCTTATTCCTTTTAAGGTTCTTATTATTATATTTTGAGTAAATCAGAGTTTCTTCTTCATATTTTGATAACATTCTTTCTTATTCTCCTAAGAATGATGCAATCATATCTTCAAGAGATTCAGATGTAATTTGACCAAGAGTGAGAATAACATTATTGTATTTTGAATAAAATTATTCAAAAAAATAGATTTTGCATCTTATTCATCAACTATGGATTTGACTTCTGCTACCTACCTCATAAGAGATCTGATATCATTTATATGACTAGAGATAACAACTCCTTGACTCATTTTTAATTTGAATAAGTGTATCTTTAGAATTTAATTTGTAACTCATCGCTTTATCACCAAACAACTTATTTATATTCTTCCAAATTTATATGGAAGGCTTTTTTAAATCTACATTGTGTAGTTCAAAATTAGAAAGTGAAATTATTATGGTGGATTTAGCCTTATCATCTCTGATATTCCATTCTAGTAAATTATTTACCCATATATAAAATTCTTCCCAGGACAAGAGGCAATCTTATGATCAATTTTATTGCATTTGAATCATCTAAACAAAAGAAATTTAAAATTAAAACATTGAGACCACACTCTATAGGAAGATGAGATTTTGACATAATGATGTAAAGGTTCAGATAAATCTACCATGACACATGCTCTGATAAAATTTAGATTTGATTCAATTGAATTATTAATTTTAAAAAAGACTCCTAGTTTACTCACTAATTGTTTGAAAATACTAAGATTATGCAAGGCTAAGGGAAGATTATAGAATCTTACCCATATTGGAGATTGGATAATAGATAAAGAACATCAATCAAATAATTGATCCCATGGAAAAAAATCAAGCCATATTTACCCACAAACAAAAGCCCATTCATCCATATATAATCTCTATCTTCCATAAATTGAAAATGAAAACAAAAGAAACTGTTTGATAGCATAGAGAAGGAAGGGGTTTTAAAAGAATGCCAGGATATTGCCATCCATTACTAAAACACTTTTGAAGAGGGTAATTTCCAAACACCTCTACTAATTGAAGATTTTATTCACCTTTTGAAACTCACCACTGAAAGTCTACGTCCCCTATATTTAGAATGGTCAAAAACTCAGAGAAAACTAAGGGAACATCACCTAGGTAAGGCATCTTAATAATTTTTTTCTAGGAAAAATCTACTTATCAATTCTCCTTATAACCGTCTACATAAACTAATTCCTTCTCATGGAATTTTTTTTTAAGGAATCTAAATTTTAGAAATAAGAACTGGATTTGAACTAGGATGTGTCTTAAGAATAGCCTATTTGCAAAAATAACCATAGGTATGGAATGGGTTAGAGATATTAATGCAATATAAATAGACTAATTCCTTAAACAAAATCCCTTATTCTCCTATTGAAGCTCCAAATTATCTCTCCTTATGAGTGGAGCATCTCTTTGATAGGCCATTATTTAGACCCAACTTGTTTATCCATAAAGAATATTCTAGGGAATCAAGACACGATTCAATCTACTTAAAGGAAGATAAGACTTGATCTCAAACATGAGAATTATGCCTTCCCCTACCTCAATTTTTCCAAGTTATTTTCTCATGCTCTACTATATTTACCCTAACACCTATTCCTCCTTTATCCTTTTCTTCATCAACCTCACCCACTTGTTTGTTTGAGTATTCACACCCTTCTACCTTAGTTTACCTGTGCCCCACTGCACTAGAGCTAGATGCCTCTACTATTGGCAAAACCTTCTCTTCAATTTGCACTCTCATTGATTATGTTAATTACTTCTCCATTTCTTCCTTTTGTATATACAAATAATTATTTTTGATTATTTTGTTAAATTTATAGTTCCTATGATTTATTTGAAAAGGTTTCATAAAAATATGGTGTTTTCTAAAATCTTTAAGAATATGTTATTTCCCTCATTGTTTATATTATAATATAGATTTTCCTTTCTTATAAATTATAATACCTTTCACAAATTCCTTAGTGTTATTTATTTATTTTATTGAATATAAAAATATCATTAACATAAACATACCAAAAAATTACCAAGGTAATCATGTACCACTATGTTCATAATTCTCATAAGTTCATTGTGCAATGTTCTCACTTGAACCATTACGAATCATTATACTATCTAAAGCTTATTAATCACTATAGGCTCATACTGACAATGCATAAAAACATGAATCATCATCAATTATTTCACTTTCATTGATTTTGATCATGGGTCACTAAGGTTGAATATACCTAAGTGTATTATTAATAGTATCAAGTGGAGGATCATATGTTGTAGGTGGTGGGAAAATAAATAACCAAAAACTTACCAAGGTAATCATGTACCACTATGTTCATAATTCTCATAAGTGCATTGTGAAATGTTATCAATTGACCCATTATGAATCATTATACTATGTGAAGGTTATTCATCATTTTAGGTTCATACATATAACACATACAAATATGAATCATTATCAATTATTTCACTATCATTGATTGTGATCATGGGTCACTAAGGTAGAATATACATAAGCATATTATTAATAATATCAAGTGGATGATCATATGTTGTAGGTGATGGATACATTTTTAATTCATAAAGCACTATTGAAGTGTCCTTAATTTCAATTTAATACATGTTTACTGAAATTATCACTAAATATCTTGAATTATCAATTTTCATTGCTCTGCAATCAATATTCCTCTTTGGGAGTGACAAAATAGATATTGTTATCATTTATAAGATCTTGTATCTTATTTATCAGCTTTAAACATTTATTCATTTAGTGTTCCACAATATAATGATATTCATAATTAATGAAGTACAATCATATTTCATTAGTATAAGTCTACTTTGATCTAGATCTTATGGATGAAGGAGCGTGATAATGATAAACTTGAGAATATTTTTTGGTAACAAATGAGGAGGTAAACTATAATCATAAAAACTATCCATTTGATGGATCTGTCAATTGTTATTGATTTATATGTTATGAAACTACATTAACTAAAATCTTCACTTCATTCTTGTTATCACTTGGTTTGACATTATACATTTATTTTATTTTAAACCTCATTATCTAAGTTGTTATAGAATTTGATGTATACTTAATTTTATTAATAACAATCAACTTGATTTATTTGTTGATCACTATATGTCATAACTCATCAAATAATTTTAATCTCTTTAGTATAATTAACTCATGGAGTGGTGTTATCAAACTTTGATTCATTATATATTTTAATCATATTTTATCCATAACATTGATCATTTTGGATAGAATAAGTTTGAATCAAATAACATAGTTATTGATTAGTTCATTAGACCCTTGATTTAAATTAGTAATATATGCATAGGATAACTCATCATCAATGTTGATGGAAACATTCTGATAGTAATTGGTCAGCTAATGGGTTGAATATTCTTATATATTTAAGTGTGAGATCATAAAAAAATCTTAATTCATAGTTATTCAAAGTTCTTGTAAATAACTTGGTCAATAGTTTGTCATTATATGAATAGTATAAATAAGTTACATGAAATGATCTAATATGTTTCTCTGGGTCATATTTAACTTCCTATAAATGGATATTTGGAACTATGAATCCTATTGGTAAAGGGTGATATGTTATCTCAGGGATTCATAGCTTGTCAAGAAAAGTGTGTGAATCCATGTAATGAAAGCTCTTGATGCACATTGATTTAGCTACAACACCTTGGCATATAGATATATCACATTCTTATTAAGGGAATGTTCATTAAATATGTTTGGTAATGGAATATTTATAACCATCATAGGAGGGGTGAAATTTTTCTATGTAGGAATGGGAAAGAGAATTTATTGAAGTCTTCATACTACCCCCAAATTTTTGGTGGATGTCACATAGGTTACTAGAGTAGAGGCATAGGAATAGTACTTATAGTAGTTGTATATATAATATTGAAGTGATTTTATGTGGGTTAATTTTAAGATATTCAACTAAATTTTTATTTTTCCAAGGCATCATGTTGATCTTTACTAGTTTTTTCATCCAATTCAATATTCATGATAAATCAATCAATAAAGTGAATATGGTCTATTGTAAAATCTAAAATTGAAAAAAATAAAGGATCTAAGAGAGTATTTTATTTAAAGTCGTAACAAAAGGTACCTTGAATTAGATGTTGAAAAAATAGGATCCAAGGAAGGATTGGGATTGTTCATTGGTAGTTTAAGGCTTATGTTAAGTGATAAATTCATTCAAATTATTCTCTTCATATTGTTATAATTTGATAATTCTAGGATTATGTTAAGTGATAATTTTAAATCAACATAACCATTAACGGGTTAACTATAATTGTTAGAAAAAATGTAAGAAAGGGTAAGTGCTCTTTGATTCCTCCACCAGTATGGTAAGTTAAGTTAAATTTTGATGGGGCTTTTAGAGGAAATCAAGGGGATTTAGGAGCTACTTGTATTATACATGATTATATAAGATCTTTGATAAGAAGAATGCCCAAAAAATTTCTTGATAGTACTAATAATAAAGTAGAGGCTCAAGGAATTGTCAATAGGATTTAACATACAATCTAATGTAATATCAATAAGCTCAGCACTGAAGGGGACTCACATATTATCATTTTTTATTTCCAAAAGAAATTTGCTATTTATTAGAAGATATACAAAAATTTGTCAAGTGTTTGGGATAGATTGGTTCTCTTTGCTTATCTAGAGTGTAATCATTGTTATCATGAAACTAATGTTATAGCTAGTTTCCTAGCCAATTATGGTATTGATCAATTTAAAATGAGTGAAGTAGACAATTTATGAGAAATATAGGAATATTTTTCATCCCTTATATCTATCAATTTATAATGTTAATTTTATCGTCTTTCCTTTTGTATTACTTTTTATATAAAAAATTTACAAAAATGGGAAGGATTGGCATATTGACAATCTAGCAGAGCTATTGTAATGTTTATCAACATTTTTAGTGGATGGGTCTAATCTTCTACTAAATCCTTCACCATAATAAATCATAATGATTACTCCTATAGTGATGATTTTAACATTAATTTAAAGGATGCCTATTTATTACCTTGATTGATGGTAATCATGTGACATGTATACCTCGAGATGTTTTCATGATATCATTTGATCACCCTCAATGGCCTTGATATGGCCTATTTTCCCTGAGCAAAATGATGTTTTTATTTTCATCTAGCTCTTCACTTGGTTTAGGGCATGTCTTCTTTGGGTGTCATTGGGTTTATGATGGACCTTTAAGTTAAAATTATGCTGACCACTCCTACTATATATGGCTAATGTTTTATTCTAGAGATAGCATTTGAATGGGGAAGTTATTGGGTGATATTATAAAACATCTTCTACATGCTAATGGAATAGTTTTTTGAGGCTATTTCACTAGTGTTCAAAGCTAATTATATAGATCAGGGTATCCATAGTCATGTCAAAGTCAAGGTGGCTTCTTTATTTACTTCAAATCTCATCACATTGCTTTCTAACATCATGTTCATTAATGATTTGGTGTCTTTCTTCATCAAGACATATCATAATATTGGCATCTTGAAGGAGATTACCAAATTTGATATGGGACCTCTCCCCAAATTATGATTCATTATCTTGAATGGTTTTGACGTGGTCCTAGAGTCAGCCTTTCATGCTCTAGAAACTCATTCTATGCTCTTAATGAGATTTGTGAAAGAATTCAAATGAAAAGTATGCTCTTTAGGATCTTCAAAAGGACACTTTATAACATTTCCACCCATGTAATAGATAAAAATACTAATTGAATAAATAACTCAATGGAGGGAAAGTCATCATAATAATGTTAGGGTGGAAGAGGCTAAATTTATTTCAAAAGTCATAGACCATAGTTCACTTGTAGACCCTCACTATCTTTGGAAATTGCCAAAAAGGGTAGTTTCAAAGGCATTACAGGGAATACTTAATATAAATAATTCATTTATTTATGTCAGAGCTAGTAATGTATCTTCACAAAAACACAAGTGCTCAATTTTTGATGAGGTGATTACCAATGAATTTAAAGGTAGAGAATTATTTTTATGGAAGACTTGGATGATATGACTCTGACCTAAGTAAAGGTTTAGTTTTTATGTCATATGGTTTTTTATTTTTTTTATTTTTTACTGGTTGGCCTTTGGGTTGCATTCAGATTCTCTCTGAAAACTATTTCTATAGATTCTATTTTTTGTTTGTCTATTTTGGTCTTTGTCTAGCTTGACTCCATGCTTGCTTTACTAGTCTCTATTTTTAGCCATATCCTCTATGGGAATTTTTTGTAAAAACATTTTATATGGTTTGGGGCCACTCAAAACCATGTATATATCTATTTTTTTTTTCAACATGGTCATGATTAATGTCTTATATTAAATAATAATAAAAAATATAATTTAAAAATAAAATCATAAGGTTGGAATTTTAAATTGTATAAGGATGAATCCCTAAGGTAAAACCTAAGGCTATGCACTATTCTATTTGTGTATGTGTTCACCAATATATTTAAAAATATATATATTAATGTGTGAGATTAATCTAGTTAGAATATAACTTTTAAATGTAATTTAGATCAATATATGGCATCCAAGCATTCATCTGAATGTAAAAGTGTGATATTAATTCATCTAATTTAGTAAATAAATATGATAAATATACATTGTACTAAACAGATCATGATTCTTATGTTACATGGTTGATTTTCTAAATGTGATTGTATTCTAGAAGTGAAAATCAAGGATAAACATGCCTATGGTCCATTCATTTTAGAATTATTTCATGGTTTACACTAAGTTTATTTTAAAGGATCAAGTCAATGTCATCAGTTGATATTGAACGATTGGTTGGGACTAACCTATGTTGAACAAAAACATACTCATTATATGTTAACCTACAATAGTATTTGTTTTCCTTATGTTTTTGATTCTGAATATCAATGATACACATATATGTAGAAATCTAACTCCTTTGCCTTACAATTCTAAATACTATTTTAATGGCTACAAACCTTAGAAAATAGTGGAAAGTGTAATGCATTGTGTTGACCCTTATCACCCTTGTGTGATGATTCAACACATTTTATGTAAAAATCATCCAATACTCTAAGGAGGGATGCAACTCTACATGTAGTTATCCCACCAATCAATATTGTAAAATTATGTTATTTCACTATATGTATGCAGTTAATAATGTGATTTGATACTCTACAACACTAGATTTGACTAGTATTTTGAGTGATTTAAACTAAGATTATTACTACTCCTAGTGATCAGATTTCAATATGTGAAGAACATGGTAGATTTTCATAGTGTACAATTGTGTTTAGATGTATATGAGATATGTGTCAATTCCTTTTTAAATGGGACCATGATTTTTTATGTATTATTCTAATTGAATAATTTATCATTCTACCAATATGCTAAGATAATGTGTTGACATTAAGGATAGGTTTAATTTCTTAAAATAGCTGTGTCTTTGAGTGGATTCTTTTGAACTGGATTAGTCCATATTGACCAGTATACTTACAAGGCCTACAAAAAATGACCTATCTAAAGGTAGACTTAACTAAGAGCTTAAAAATGTCTATACATTATATTAAGTTTGTTTGAAATAGACAATGAGGTTATTGTAGGTGTATATGAGAATAACTTAAAGGTTTACTCATAAGAAAGAATGCAAGTGAGAGAGGATGGAATTGCAGGACCTTTTTAAAATGCTCAAGTCATGTATCGTAAAAGTGTGTCATGGTTGTTAATGTCAAGTACTAAAGACAATATTTTAGTACCTATAACCACATGTAAAATATAAATTATATGTTTAATAGCTGATCATACTCGCCAAGGGTAGATAACAAAACACAATCTAGAGACATGATTAGATTGATGGTATCGAATCATATAAATATTTGAACTTCCAATCATTAATATATATGAAGCATAAAATCTTGTGGATACTACATAAAGCAATAAAGAACCATTGGAAATCTACCGATCATTATATAATCCATTACTCATTAAATATCTATGGTAACCAAATGAATATATATAGATTAAATCTATTGAAAATCTATCGATCATTAAATAATCCATTACTCATTAAATATATATGGTAACCATATGAATCTATATAGATTAAATCTTAAGATTCATGTCCATAATCCACATGTAGTGGAAATATAATAACATAACTTTTATCAAAATATATATGAAAGAGAATTACAATAATCAACTCCACAAGTCAATATAACTTGCATAATAATATAAGATAAGATTAAATATAAGCGATATGATTAAAACAAAAATCATATAATAATATAGCCCAAAACATAAAATATAATATGATGTTGGCATCACAGCATGAAATATTCCTACTACCTATGGAATATTCGGCATACAACTTCTGAAAATGAATTGTTTCTAGATGGTGATGTTTAAGATTATGACATTCTTGTTCACAAACTCAAAAAACTTTTTGAATGTAAAATTTTATCATAGCTACACCCTCGAAAAGATATTTAACTTAATCAATTTTTATATGTTTGATCATCATGTTTTGGAAATCCACCATAACTGGAATGATAGTGACATTTTATATTCCTCAAAATAAAAATTCGTTTTATGGATCTAAACTGAGTCAACTACCGAGTTCATGATTCACATTTTGTGGGTCTATCCACTTCAAATATGTTACCTGTAAAATAAAAAATGTTGTTGATACTAATATGTAACAATACAATTTGAGCAATACAATGATTCTCTGGAAAATGAGTGTTGAGGGCTCTCATGCTACAATGTAAAAGCAACTTATTATAAAAATAATATTTATATTACAACTTCAAACAACTCGTAATAATTTTTCATTTCTATTTCTTGCACAAACAAATATTATAACATTTTATATTAATCGTTAAATAATACATTTAGTAATATATATATATATATATATATATATATATATATATATATATATATATAAAATAATAAACTACTTTTTATATATATGTGTATTTGTTTATTTACGTTCTTTCATGGCAAGTGTATTGCTGCGCTAAAAACTCTTGGCAAGTTTGTTTTCTTTCTTTAATTACTTATTTTGGCGTTCTATTACACAAATTAAGATATTAAAATGTGTGACAAGAATCAATCAATATATACTAATACAAATTAAAACTTGTGATAAGAATCAATAACTTTGTTTACTAGAAGAATTCGTCCCGTTACAAAGTCAATATACTTTTTTCATTGAGATTTTGATAAACTGGGTAATGTTGATGTTATTATTAACGTTGATATATGTAATTGCACATTATAATTATCCTCAGTCTTTTATGGTATATACAATGATGTGGTGAAAAATCAATCAACTTAATTTTTGGATTGTAGATAATTTAAAAATTGAATCAATCACTATGTTTACCGCAAATCAGATCGTAGAATAAATCATCAACACTTACAAGGTCAATAATTTTATTTCATTCAAAACGGTTGTTATCCTTCTAGCAGGACGTATGTGACCCGGGATGATAAATCTCTTTCAATAAATCCCCATAAAACTGAGTTAATGTTGAATCTTTCAATTTAACCATTTCGATTTCGAACGGTTAGTTTGGACAAATTTCATTTACACGTGCCTCCATGCATAAATTTGACGGCCGTATGACCTTATTTATGTATTTTAATTATATTAAAAGACTGTTGAAAACTATTAAGAAGTAGAGTAATTACATATATTTCTCTAACATTTTCTCCTCCTTTGGCGATATTAAGAGTATATATATATATATATATATATATATATATATATATATATATATATATATATATTTTTGTGTGTCTGTGTAAATAATTATAATTTCTCGTGTTGATTTGAAATGTAAATAATTGCATTTATTGGGGATAAACTATGGAAAAAATCAAACCGATATAATATAAATTAAAAGCAATGGAATTAGTTTTAAAACAGAACTTATTTGCTTACTATAATAATGTTCTCGGGCATGAATATGGAACACCATGTTTATTTACTCATTATATATCTTTACATATGAATATTTCTCTTCAACTTATCCTAAGGAACGTTTCTCTTCAATATTTTTAAATATTAAAAATATTCCTACAACATCCCCAAGAAGTGTGGTTAAAATGTAGAATTGAATTTTATATATATATATATATATATATATATATATAACTTAAAAAAAAATTGTATATCATATATGAACTTTATATTTTTCTAAATTTGAATTTTAAGAATCCTTTAGTCTAAATTATATAATTCGGTTCTACAAATGTATTTGACAATTTTTATTGGAAGACAATTTTTATTGGACATGTATTTTTTTCTTTTTTATATAAACATATGTATTTTTTTAAATTGAATTTAAAACATAAAAAATGATGATAACAGTAATTCAGAATTCAAGAGAGGAACCAATTTAGTTGTTGGTTCTTATTCTTGATCTCTTTGTGATATATCATTCACAATAATATGATTAAGTTAATATTATTTCAAAAATTAATTTATATTCGGTATTGTTATGTAATTTTATTACAACTTCATTTTTTCTAACTATTTACAATAGTGTTAATAAATGCCTTGCCCAAAGTATTTGAATGATATGTGGTCAGGGTGGTAATCAAGAAAAAAAATTGACTAAAAAGATATAGACATCTATAAAATAAGATTAATCAGAAAAATAGAATAAATCTATAATAAAATAAATATCTTTGAAGAACACTAATAACAATAACATCTCCAAACCACTTTAAATTTTTTAAAATAGTAAAGCCTAGATCCCAAGCTATTTAAATGTAGCTTTACTGAAGCTCCTAAAAAAGACATCATTTGGAAGGAAATAGTTAGTCATCCTCGTCGAGTCAAAAAAAAACTTGATTTCCAATATGTTAATTTTGGTGATTTGAATATTAATTCAACAAGCATCATTAATCGAATCATCTGATGAGATTGAGTGTAGTCCAAATCAAATCTATTAAAAACACTCTACTTCAATTTTGGAAAAATGAAATTATAAACTTTTATAACATTTCAATAGTCATAACCCATGCCAAGAAAAGATGCGAAATCACATTTTTATGAAATATACACACATGGTTCATGAAATGGGGCTTACAAAATCATATGCAACAATGGTAAGTATTCAAACATTTCATTCACATTCCCCCTAGACTTAATATGGTTATCATTTCCACACACCCATTTAACAAAATTATAAAGGTAGTCTATCTTATCTTTTAATCCTTCACATTCAACTTAAACATCTTAAAGAATGAAAAAAAAATGGAGTTGAGTAGGAGTAATGGTAAACTTTTGAATGGGCCAAGTGGGTGAGAAGTTGCAAGGGAATACAAGGAAGGAGAGCATAATGATGATCTCGAGCACGATTGACAGTAGAGGAAAGGATCATATTTTGAGGACTTAAAAATATTAAAATATAATTTTAGACCCTTAGATGGTCAGTTATGGTCTTCAAAACAAATAGAAATGAACCTATATTGTCTAGAATGGTTATGGGATCATTCTACTCTACAAGATATTCATGGAAACAAAATGTGCTCAAATAGGTTCCCAGATAAAAACTTATGGAAAATGAAACATAAGTGTGTGAATCATTCTCTCATTTTTTATATAAATTTATCTCCTATGTTTCTCCCTGATTATACTCACAAAATTCATTTCTATCAATAATTTTAAACTACCATTATGAAATCCAAGATTTTTCTCCCTGTTATAGATATCTTTCCTTATGTTCACTATCTTCTTATCTATAACATGCAACATCCTTTATGTCTATTTCTTATAATACACTTATTCACCCTATTTATATTTTTCATATTTTCTATGAAAATAATATAAATATGAAACATTAAATATTTAATAAATATAAAAAAAATGTCGTAAACTAATAACATAAGCATTATCACTATTTCTCTTCAAAATTCTACATTGACCAATCTTCTTGTAGTTAATATTTTTGTATGTTCCTTGCTAAAATGTTTCTTTTATAAAATACACCATCACCAAAAGTAAATATTCAAGTACATTTAGCATTATTGTTACATCTTTTGTTTCCTTATACCTTTGATTGCTTTCATGTAGCTTTGTTTTTACTTATTGAAATTATTGCATATGGTCTACAAATGCTTTTGCATCATTATTAAGTCTCTATTAAATTACTAACAATACCAAATATAAAAACATTTATGATTTATTCTATTAATAAAATTAAATGGTGATTTCCCTATTTATCTATGTGCAAAACTATTATATGTAAATTCATCTTATACTCAAACTAAGTCACATTACTTTGGCTTGTCTCCAACTATGCATCTCAATAGACTTTCCAAACTCACATTTAATACTTATATTTATCCATATTTTTTTGGGTGTTATGCAATATAAAATTTTAGTTTATTTCTTATTTTTTCTATAGAGTCCTCAAAAAATGATAATAATTTTTTGTATACATATCTTAAGTAATGGTTTCTCAAAAACCATGTAATGTAATAACATGTTTTAAATAGATATATAATAATCTAATGGAATCATTAGTTTTAATACAACTAATGGAATGAACCACCTTATAAAACCTATCTATAAAAAAAAAATGAATCACTACTCTTTAAATTTCACAGCCCCAATATAAAGTCCCTTCTCAAATATGTTTAACATCTTCTTGGTACTAATAATGGCATAAATGACCCTATGCTATTTTGTATGGCCATTATCTAGTTGGAATATGTTACATCTTGAATCATACCTTTCCACATATCGCTTCATATTTGGCCAAAAATTCTTCTCCTCCACTGAATCTATTATCTTGTTCTCATAAAATAATCCACCTAAACCACCACTATGTAATTCCATTGAAATATTGTCTCTCATAGAACTAACTAGATTAAATAATGGTTTCACCTTAAATAGATAACCATATTGTATAAAATAGTCATAATTAATCTTACATTTCTCATGCACTAATTTAGTCCTAAATTGAACAAATACCTTCAAAGTTTTATTATTAGTATCATTTGATTCCTTATCAAACTCAAATGGAATTACTTCACCTACCATAATAGCTTATAATACCACTTGCCTGATCAAAACATCATGTTTACTCATTTATATTTTAAAACAAAAGTATATCCTTTTAATAAGTACAAGCACCTTTTATGTCGACTATTTTAATTCTCTTTTAGAGTGTCTACATACTTCAAGACCTCATAGTTTGTAAGTAGGATAATTTATTTAGGCACTAAGTAAAGGATCTACTATCTTAATTAATATACAGTGGAATTAAATTAAGCATTATATGCAGAGTACTTATGTTTTACCTCATATAAATTATAACTAAAATATGTTATAGGCCTTAAATATTAACTCAATAAAACATCAATAACCACATGTGAAACATCACAATATAAGTCAAACACTTTGTTAAATTATGGTAATGATAAAACATTTCTTCCCACATTTTTATTAAAATATTAAAATCATTTTTATTAAACTATTAAAATCTTTTTCTCATAAAAAAATCCACCCAAAACATCACTATGTAATTCCATTAAAATATTGTCTCTCATGGAACTAACAAAATTACATAATGATTTCACCTTGAATATATAACCATATTGTATAAAATACTCATTATTAATCTTACATGTCTCATGCACTATAGTAATCCTAAATTGTTTAATTACCTTCAAATTTTTATGATTAGTATCATTCAATTCCTTATAAAAATCAAATCCAATTACTTCACCTACCATAATAGCTTATAATACCACATTCCTGATTAAAACATCATCTTTCCTTATTTATATTTCAAAACAAAATTATATCCTTTTAATAAGTACAACCACCTTGTATGTCAACTATTTTAATTGTCTTTTATAGTGTTCACATACTTCAAGACCTCATGGTTTGTAAATAGGATAAACTCTTTAGGCACTAGTGTCTTAATTAATGTACAATGGAATTAAATTCAACATCATATGTAGAGTAATTATGTTTTAACTAATTTAAATTATAACTAATATATGTTATAGGCCTTACATATTGACTCAAAAAAACATCAATACCCACATGTGAAGCATCACAATATAAGTCAAACACTTTGATAAATTATGGTAATGATAAAATATTTCTTCCCACCTTTTATTCAACTATTAAAATAATTATGCTTCTTCCATTGTTCATAAGAAATATTTTCCCTTGATGAAATCTATTATTGGTGCAATAATACCACTAAAGTTCTTAATGAAATCTATAGAAACATTTACTAAACTATTAAAATGTCTTATATGTGATATGATTCTTGGAATAAGCCACTCAGTCATTGATTTTACCTTTTATTCATCAATTCTGATACCATCTTGTAAAAATACAAATAATAAGAAGACAAAGCTATTTTGTAAAAACTCAAAATTCTTTAGATTTGACTATAGGTTGTCCTTTCTTATATTTTCTAATACCATTCACAATTTTGATGAGTGACATTGTATACTCTTGATGAATATAAAAATATAATCAAAGTAAACCATTAGAAACATACCAATTTAGTATCATAGAACTATGCTCATCACTTTCATAAGTTACATCATGCAATGTTCTCACTCTAACCATTATAAATCATTACACTATGTAATGGTTATTCATCAATGTAGGATCATGTGAATAATACATAAAAATTTAAATCCTGATCAAGTATCTAGTTCTCACTGAATGTGATCATGGGTGACTAAGACATAATATTACTAAATATACTAATTATATTATCAAGTGGATGATTATATTGTGTAGGTGGAGGATAGGGTTTTAAATCATAAAGTACCATTGAAAATTGTCACTAAAGATCTTAAATTTTTTATTCCATTATTTAGCAAACAAGATTCTTTTGTGGGAGTCCCAAAAATGATAATTTTTTCATCTATGAGACCTTATATCTTATGTCTCAGCTTTAAACATCTATTCATTAATCCCTTATAATCTGATGATACGTATAATTTATGCATTATAGTCATAGTTTGATAGTCTAAGTCAACTTAGATTGAGCTCTTTTGGATGAATGACCATGACAAGGATAAACTCGAGAATCTTATTTAATATCACATGAAGAGGTAATAGTAATTGTTAAAATCATCTCTTTGTTGGATCTTTCACTTAAAAGCTAGTTTTTAGGTTATGAAGCTACATTGATTGTAATCTTCATTTAATTATTTTTACCATACGGTTTAACCTTATAATTATGTTTTATCTTAAAAATCTTCACATAATTTTATGTAGGAGTATATCAGTCCTTAGTTTTACTCATATAGATTAAATTGGTTTTTTTATCGCTAACTATATGGCATAACTCATCAAATAATTTGAACCTCTAGAATATATTTGACTCGTGGAGTGGTTCTATCAAAGTTTGATTGAATATATATTTTAATCCATTTTTATCCATAACATTGTTCATCTTGGCTATCATATTTTTTTTATCAAAGCATGTATTTATTGATAGGTTCATTAGACCCTTGGTTTAAAATAGTAATGTATACATAGGATAACTCCCCATAAATGTATATGGAAACATTTGATATCAATTGGTCAAGCAATGGGTTAAATTTTCTTACATAATTAAGAGGGAGATGATAGGAACATCTTAGCTAATAGTACTTAAAACTTCTTGGAATTTAATTAACCACTAGCTTTTCATTTTATGCTTAGTACAAATAAGTTACATGGAATCATCCAATATGCTACTTTGGATCATCTTTACCTTTGTATAAATGGATACTTGGAGAGATGAATCTTATTTGTAAAGGGTAAGATACTATATCATGGGTTCATAGATTATCAATAAAAGTGTGTGAATATATGGAATAACTAGATCTTGATGCTCCTTTATTTAGCTATAACACCTTGGCACACGTAGCTTTAAAAACTAACTCAAAGGAATGTTCATTATGCAAGATTATCAACAGAATATTTGTTTCTATCATTGTATAGGTAAATGTTTTTTTTGGTTTAGGAATGGGAAATGTAATTTTTTGAATGCCTAAATCTTCCTCCAAACTTGGGGTATATACAACATATGTTACTAGAGCATAGGCATAGGAATAGTATTGATAACAGTGGCCTAGATATTTTATGTTGAATCTTGAGAAGGCTTTTTATGCTCATCTCTAATTATTTATAACACTTATTTGATTTTATGTGGTTTATGTTAATATATTAAACTAAAATTTCATTTTAGAGGCATATTTTTTATCTTTATTAGTTTTTTCAAAAATATTAATATTCATGATAAATTTATTATTATAGTGAATAGTGAATGTTGTACAATACATGATAAGAAAACTAATGGCTGCATGTAATAATTTGGTGTAGATAGTATTAACTAAAGTTGTCTCTGATTGAATGTTATAAAAATAATTTTAGTGTTATTCATGTATTTATATTTCATATTTCTTACCCATTTGCTTAATAGCTAATCCAAATAATATACAACATCGATGTAAAATAATATGTAAATAATAATTTATTTCCTCATTTTAAGGAATAATTATCATGCAAAATAGTCATCATAAATGTGCATTATTAAAGAATATTATAAACTATAAATTGAATTTAAAACCCTAAGACTTAAATTTAAATCCCTAAGAGGATGAAGCCCTAAGAGAAAACCTAAGGATATGCACTCTTCGATATACATATAAGTTCTTAAATATATTGTAAGATAATATTTATTAATGGGTGGGATTAATATAATTAAAATAGATCTTTAAATTTAATTTGAATAAATTGATATGGCATTCATGTATACATTCAAGCATAAATGAATGATGTTGATTCTTCATGTTTCATAAGGGAATATGTTAAATATAGAATGTATTAAAAACATAATGATAGTTAGAATTTATAATTAAATATATAAATTTCATTATATTATAGAAATAAAATAAAGGGTAAGCTCACCTATGGTTCATTTGGTCATATAATTGATTCACGGTCTACACTGATTTGTTTTTGAAGGATCAAGTAAATATCATTGGTTTATACTGACCTATTGGTTGGTGCTAATATACATGGAAGCAAGACATAATGAATATATTTATACCTATGACTATATTTTATTTCTCTAAATTGTTCTATGCTCAACACCGATAACATGTGCAACTATAGAAATCAACATCATTTGTCTTGAAATTTGAGATATTCTTTTGATGGATATAAAATGAAAAAAATAGGGAAAAATTTAATCAATTGAGGTGACCCAAATAAACCTTGTATGATTTTTAAACAATTTTTATCTCTCTAATACTCTGAGGATTTATGTTAATCCACATGTAGTTATTCTACCTAGTGTGATTATAAAATTGTGTTCCTTTGTTAAATGTATGCAACTAATAATTAGATTTTATACTCTAAAATGTTTAATTTGATTTGTATCCCTATCTAACATAATGAATTTTGTAAAATAATGTAATCTAACAACATGTTTTAAATGTGAACATAATACTATGATGGTATCATTCATTTTATTACATTTAATAATAAGAACCACCTTGTTAAACCTATCTACAATTAAAAAAAATATTAAATGATTACCTCTCTATGTATTTGGAAATCCCAATATAAATTTCAAACTCAAATATTTCTACCATCCTCTTTGTTCAAGTAATGACATCTACAACACTATATGACATAACTCATTAAATAATTTGAATATCTTGAATATAATTGACTCATGGGGTGGTGATATCAAACATTGGTCGAATGTATCCTTTTATTAATTTTCATCTATAACATTGTTCATTTTGTCTAGCTTTTTTTTAATTATTAAAGAACATTATTATTGATAGGTTCATTGTGTTATCTATATTTGTGTTAGTAATCACATGGGTGAGAAAATATTGTAATAGTTACATAGAAATAAATAATTATGTAAGTTGATAACTCATATAGATAAAAATATGTGAGAATAAATGAGGAAAGAGAAATCTTGGGAGAGATTTATGCATTTGAAGATTACACTTACCTCCTATCTTGTAGGATCTCATAGAGATATTTATATTATATTCATCCATTGTATTAGACATATGAATTACATTATCAAATAGAAGAATATTATTAACTTTATGTAAATATTTATTTTCTATTGCAAGGATATAAATCTATACCAAAATTATTATCTAGTATCAGAGTAGAAAATGTCCAAATGAGTGTCAGTCAAAGTGTTTGACCCATTCTTCACATCTGATGTTGTGCATATTGGTCTTACTAGCATCAAACTCATCATGCATCTATAACAAATAGTGCCCTAAAAAATTTTGTCTTATCTTCACTTCAAAGATTGATTTCAACCTTCTAAATCTATACTCAACTACCATAGAAACTAAATAGGACTAGCTTGTCTCAAAATCTATTCATTAGACATTTTTTTCATCATGTAATCATGGATACACTTATAGAATAAAACATTTTTTCTATTAGTTGTGATTTACTCTGTTGTGACTCAAATTGATCCACATAGTTTTTACGTGAATGTCCTATACATTCAATCATTTCATATCTTTATGTATTTATAGTACATACATGAATCTCTCCAAGTTCACCAAGTACAAAATAGGAAAATCTCTATGTTAATTGACCAATTTAAATTCCTTGGTTATCAATATTAACCTACATCAAAACTCGCACACTGTATTAGCTCAGTTCTTCATCAACCCACCATCTTGATAGATGGAAACTTTTTATTTATTGTTGTTTTATGTTTTAGTTTTTTATAATTATCCATAATGTTTTTTATCACATATTTTATGAAATCTTCTCAACATAATCTGTCATGTTATTTTATCTATTATTTATCTTTTTTAAACTAAAACTAAAATAAATAAGGGGGTTTTAAATGTCAAAATTGTTGTCAAAAATAAATAATTAGTCTTTTCATATTTAGAGTGAAAAAACATTATAAGGATGCAATTTTGGTAGAAACAAACATCTAGTGGTGTTGTTTTGGTCAAATTTTAAGATGGATATTCTACTCAAAACATTTACTGGCCTTATCTTTCATACATGTAAAGTTAAAACTTGAATATAAGTATAAAAAAAAATCTTGTGGGGAATAGTCAGTGGGAAAGAAAATAAAGACATAGATGCAAATAAATTAATGGAATAGAATATCATAGATGATAAGGCCAAATCCATCATAGGTCTTGCACTTTCCAATTTTGAACTACACTATGTATATTTAGAAATACCATCCATATAAATTTCAGATAATTTAAATAAATTGTTTGGTGGTAATGTGATGAATAAAAATTTTCTCTAAAGATACAATTATTCAAATTGAGAATGAGTGAATAATCTATTATGTCTAGTCATATAAATGATCTCAAATCTCTTATGAGGTAGCTAGAAAAAGCTAAAGAACTAGTTAATGAAGATGTAAAAGATATTTTTTGAATAGTTTTTCTTCAAAATACAATAATTTTATTTTCACACTTGGTCAAATGCCATCTCAGTCTCTTGAAGATTTAATATCATCACTCTTAGTAGAATAAAAAAGAGTAATATCAAAGATGAATAATAAATTATAATGTACATAAAAATAATTTTAAGAACCACAAAAATCATAAGGAAATGTGGAATGTTATTATTGTAATAAAAAAGGACGTAAATCTTAGAAATTTTAGATTAGAGATAATGATGTACTTAAGAGAAAACTCAAATCTAATGTAATCACAAAAGGTGAAACAACAACTGAGGAAGAACCAATGAATGATGGAATTGGTTATAAGTTTTAATACTTGTTATACTAAGTTTCATTTGTAGGAGGATGGAGGACACATGAGGTTGGAGGACATTTAAGTTTATCTATCCACCCCGTAGTAATTAGGCTACATAATGTTTTAATGGCATATTTTTTTTCATGTTTTTACTTTTTGATATTTTGATATTTCTATTATGTGTTCAATAAACCCCTATAAAATCATTTTATAAAGATACATATTCTAAAGGAATAATATTTTAAGGAAGGAAAAGATATCAAGTTAAAATTAACATAAATGGAGGTCCAGATAGTTTAGGAGCTCTATAACTTTGGAGGATTTAGAATTTAAGAACTGAGGGTATGGGAATGGTCCCACAAAATTCAACTCAATAACTACACATTTATGAGCTTAAAGGTGAATATTTATGGAGTTTTACCTCATCTATCTAATATTTTAAGAGAGTAGTGGCAACATAATATGTTTTAATTTCCCCCCATGCTAGCACTAAGAGGAAAAATTTTAGCTATATTTGTGTTAGTACTCACATAGGTGAGTAATATTGTAATATTTAGATAAAATAAATAATTATGTTATTTGGAAACTCACATAAATGGATATATGTGAGAGAATAAATGAGGAATTATAAATATTGGGAGAGATTTGTACATTTCAAGATTAACCTTGACTCATATATTGAAAGAGTTCATAGAGCTATATATACTATATTATTCCATTGTATTAGACATATTGAATGTATAATCAAATAAAATATATTATTACCTTCATGTAAAGGTTCATTTTTCTATTTCAAGTATGTAAATATGAACCAAAATTATTACATTGGACCCTTGGTTTAACATAGTAATTTATGCATAGGATAACTCTTTAGTGATGTTGATGGAAACATTTTATACTAATCATTCAATTAATTGGTTAGATTATCACAAATATTTAATAGGGAGATCATAAAACCATCTCAAATAATATTCCTTCAAAACTTTAGGAAATAAATTTGTCAATAATTTGTCATTTTATGCCTAATACAAACAAGTTCCATGGAATGATCTGATATGCTACTCAGGATCATCTTTATATTCCTATAAATTGATACTTGGTATAACAATTCATATTGTTAAAGGGTAAGCTATTGTGTCAGGGTTTCATGGTTTGTCATTCAATGTGTTTGAATTCATGGCATAAGTAGATTTTAATCCAATATAGAGGCATAAAATTTAACATCATATGCAAAGTAGTTATTTGTTACCTCATTTAAATTATCATTAAAATATGTTATAGGCCTTAATTCTTTGATCAAAATATCACCAATATGCATATGTGAAGAATTTTAGTTTACGTCAAACACATTTTTAAAATCTAGAAATGCTAAAAAGTTAAATTGAAAACATTATCTTCAACTATTGAAAGCTATATATATTTTCCATTCTCCAAAAAGATTATTTTATTGTTATGAAATATATTATTGGTGTAAAACTACCACTAAAATTATTAAATAAATTAATGTAAACATTTACTAAACCATTGAAACATTTTATCTATGAGATGGTTCTTGGAATGCGCAACTCAATTGTTGCCTCAACATTTTGTTCATCCATTCCAAAACTATTTTCTAAAAATACAAATAGAAAAAATAGAAAATTATTTTGTATACACTTGTCATTATTTAGATTTTCATATAGCTTGTCCTTTCTTATAAATTCTAATACCATTCTAGAATTCCTTAGTATTATTATTTTCTCTTAATGAATATAAAAATCTCATTAAAATAAACCACTAAAAACATAAGAAGGTAATATTGTATCACTATATTCATAAATCTCATAGGTACCATTGTGTAATGTTCTCACTTGAACCATTATGAATCATTATAATATATAAAGGTTATTCATCACTATAGGCTCATATGAACAATGCTTATAAAAATGAATCACCATTAACTATTTCACTATCATTGAATGTGATCATTGGTCATGAAGGTAGAATAAACCTAATTATATTAATTATAGTATTAAATGGATGATCATGTGTTGTAGGTGGAGGATAGATTTTTAAACTACAAAGTTACAATGAAGTGTCCTTAGTTTGAATTTGACACATGCTTATGGAAATTATGACTAAATATCTTGAATTGTAAATTTCCATTGTTCTACTATCAATACTCCTTTTTATGAGTGTGAAAATAGATAATGTTATCATCTATCAAATTTTGTGCCTTATTTATTATCTTTAAACATTTATTCATTTAGTGTTTCATAATTTGATGATACTCAAAATTTATTCATTACAATTATAGTTCATTGGTATATGTCTACTTGGATCTATATCTTATGGTTGGAGTGTGATAATAATACACATGAAAATATTCTTTCGTAAAACATGAGGAGGTAACTATAATCATGAAAACTACCCATTTGGTGGATCTACAAATTGTAATTGATTTATATATTATGAGATTGCATTGACTATAATCTTCACTTCATTACTATTATCACTTGGTCTGATCCTATACTTTAGTTTTATTTTAAACCTCATTATCTAAATTTTTTTAAAATTTGATGTACATACTAAATTTTATTCATAACAATAAATTTCATTTATATGTCAGTCACTATATGTCATATCTTATCAAATAACTTTAATATCCTAAATATAATTCCCTCATGGAGTGGTTCCATCAAACTATGATTGAGTATATCTTGTAATCCCATTTTATCCATAACATTAGTCATTTTGGCTATAATGATTTTGAATCAAAGCACATAGTTATTTATTGGTCCATTAGACCCTTTATTTAACTTAGTAGTTTATGCATAGGATAACTCAACACCAATGTTGATGAAAAAATTATGATACCAATTGGTCATATAATGGGTTAAATTTTCTTACATAATTGAGTTGGATATCATATAACAACCTAAATTCATATCTCTTCAAAATTATAAGAAATAACTTGATCAATAGTTTGTCATTGCGTTTATAGTAAAAATAAGTTACATGGAATTATCTAGTATGTTTCTCTTGATCATATTTACCTTCATATAAAGGAATATTTAGAACTATGAATCCTATTGGTAAAGGGTGATCTACTATGTTGGGGGTTCATTACATATCATGTAATGTGTGTAAATCCATGGAATGAATATCTCTCAATGTACCTTGATTTAGTTGTAATACGTTGGCATGTAGATTTATAAAATTCTTCTCAATGGAATATTTGTTAAACAATTTTGGTAATGGAATATTTGTAACCATCATAAGAGGGGTGAATATTTTATTCATAGGAATGGGAGAGATAATTTATTGAAGTTCTCATGATACCCCTAATTTTTTTGTGGATGTCACATAGGTTACTAGAGTATATAAATAGGAATAGTACCGATAGTAGTGGTATATTTAACATTGAATAAATTTTATGGAGTTTCATGTTAAGATATTCAAGTAAAATTTTCATTTTGAAAGGCATCTTATTGATATTTAGTTGTTTTTCATGAGTTTCAATGTTCATGATAAATCCATTGATAGAGTGAATAAGGTATGTTGTAAAATATACAATTGGAAGAAATAAGGTATTTATGGAACTATTTTGTTTCAAGTGGTAAAAAATATACCTTTAATTAGATGTTGTAAAAAATAGGATTGGAGGACGGATAGGGTTTATTCATTAGTAATTTATCCCTTATTAGTGTTTTTTGATTTGATATTTTTACCCATTTAATTCATTAGCTAATCTAAATAGGATACACCATCCATGAAGAATAATATGAAAAGAGTAATTTCATTACTTATGTTAACTAACAATTTCAATCAACATGGTCATGATTAATGTCTAATAATAATAATAATAATAATAATAATAATAATAATAATAATAATAATAATAATAATAATAATAATAATAATAATAATAATAATAATAATAATAATAATAATAATAATAATAATAATAATAATAATAATAAATAATTTTATTTTAAAAATATTTGTGATATGAACAAATAAGTGATTTTATGAGTCCTAATCATTATGAGCCCTAATTACTATGAGAATGTGATATAGGTGACTATTTATCTAATTATGGTGATGACTATTAATATGGTGATGATGGTGATTATAAGTGATGGAGCAAGCGATGGAACTAGAGCCAGAGTAGGGGTCACCTTAACAAAATCACTTTCAATGATACAAGGTTTTTATCTTCTGATGGTAGAGATACTAAATGGAGCAACACTTATATCAAATAAAATAGGGGATCTAAGGAGATGTGATCCCATGGTAATGGATGCATTTTATACATACCCTCACCTAGGTACTTCATAATAGATGCAAATTCAAGAAAGGTAAGGGTTAAATATTTATCCCCCACTACAGTAATTCCCATTATTACTTTTGAAAATAAAGCTCTTACAGAGATTATGAGCATGAAAGAAAACTTATTCATGTTTGGAATGATCTACAAGTTTGAAGGTTTTTGGCTTTTTCTTCAGGCTATTTGCACATGGATTACTGATAATTAGAAAACTTGTGTTGATAGAAAAATTACCCTTCACCCCTATGAGAAAGGTATTTTCATTATTATTTTTAATTTTCTAATAGACAAAGATATTGTTTTTTAACATTCATTAGAATGGGATATTCATTATTTTTTATTCAAATCTTAGGATCCCAATTTTAACTCACTTAATAATTTTTTCAATTTTTTTAATCTATATCCAATTGCCAAACATTCCCCTAATTTTTTTAAATCTTAGGGTTTTAAAAACAATTGGGGATGTTTTTGGAAACTTTTGGTATCTGGATTCTACAACTATTGAATAGGGGAATTCTAATTATACCTAATTACTTGCATATTTTGACCTCAGCTAAGAAATCCCAGCTTGGGTGGAGTTAGTTATGAGGAATAGAAAATGGGTTTACCCAATCTATTATGAGGGTCTCTCATTTAGATGTCATAGATGTTTCTTAATGGGACATCTTGTGAATTATCATCATATCATTAAATGTAAGAGAATAAATAATTGTTTGATAGATGTAGACGTAGAACATATGATAGTGGATGAAAATCTAGATTCAAGGTAAGATGAACTATAAAATATTTCAAAAAAAATAGTGAAACACATAGTCATCGATTGGGAGTCTATGGCCACATATCCCAATGGGAAGAGGAAATGATAATTATAATTGTTAAAGACTAATTAGATCTTAATGGTAGATTTTGAAACTCTCATTAAGAAAATTGTCAAATCCTCAAAGGTTCTTACCCCAATTTTAGGGGAAGGATTAATATATATCTTAATTACTCAAATTTTAGAGGCTACTTTTGAGTTATCCATCCTGATATTACCAAATATAGAGGAGGGGAATGGGTAGAAACTAGTTAATAGGAAGAAAGGAAGAGGTAAAAAGGAACCAGATTCATTAATGATGTCTACTAAATCTCAAACAAAAATTTGAAAAGAGAGACTCTCAGCAAAATAGTTGGTTACAGTAATTTTTGTCTTATCTAGCTTGTTAGGCACTATTATTATTTTTTGTCTACTTCTTGGTGCTAGTTTCATTTTTAGGTTTGAGGTTATGATCCATAAAAATACCTTGATTGGTGTTTTTCTAGCTAATTTTGGGTTAGTTTTAGTTCTTTGGATTGCTTTGTTGGATTTATAGACTTAAAGTGTTATCTCAACATTTAGGCCCTATTCATTTGTTTGTGTTCTATGATATTGGATCCCTAGTTTTAAAAAATACCCTTTAACCTTAATAATAGAATATGGTTTAAGAATAAAACCCTAAGGCTAAAGTTTAAAACCCTAAAAGGATTAATCCTTTAGGTAAGACCTAAGGCTATGCACTATTATATATGTGTATGGGTTCACCAATATATTTTACTAAAAAAATTATTAATGTGTGAGATTAAGGTAATTAAAAAATATATATTAAATGTATTTGCATCAATATATGGCATTTAAGCATACATATAAATGTAAAAGTGTGATATTGATTCATCTAATTTGGTAAGGGAATATGATAAATATATAATTTACTAAAGTGGTCATGATATTTATGTTTTATGATTGAATGTCTAACTGGGATTCTCTTCTAGAAGTGAAAATCAAGGATAGCCATGCCTATTGTCCATTCATTTTTGAACTAATTCATGATCTACACTAATTTTGTTCTTAAGGATTGAGTCAATATCATCATTTGATATTGACTTTTTGGTTAGGACTAACTTGTGTTGAACAAGGGCATAGTTAATATATGTTAACCTAAAATTATATTTGCTTTCTCTATGTTTTTAATTCCAAATATTGATGATACACATAGATATAAAAATAAACCTCCTTTATCTTAGAATTCTAAATATTATTTTGATGGATATAAACCTAATAAAATTAGTGGAAAGTGTAATGAGTTATGTTAAACCCTATCACCCTTGTATGATGATTTAACTCTATTTATGTAAAGGCCATGTAATAATTTAAGGATGGCAACATAGCATAATTATTACATTATTTTTTGGACTATTTGAGGATGCTCAAGTCATCCAAAAGATCATGCTAATCCTAATATTATAAGAGGATAATAGAATTCTCCAGACTATCGATTATAGCTTTTTCTAGATATATGACTGGCTATATAAATCTATTTATTTCAGTCTATTTTTTATCAATGAAAACTAATTGAGTTTTCTCTCAATTTTAGTATCAGAGGTGATAGTAGAAGGTTATAATAGCCTGATGAAGAGAGACAATGTAAAGGAGTAGTTGCAGATCATAGTAGTTGAAGATAAGGTGCAGCCTGAATGTACAAGATAACAACATCATAGTAGAGAGAAAGAGGTAATGTCAGTGAAGACATGATCTTCTATTTGTCTAATGAACATAGCTGAAAGCTAAGTAATATTTTGAATAGAAGAAGTGTAACAACTAAATTTAGAATTTTTTACAGAGAATCATGAAGATCAAAAGCAAAAGTTGACATAAGGGGATTTGCAGAAGTATCAAAATAAAAGAAGATTTTTTAGAAGTCCAACATGGAAAAAACACTATAGAAAATGTAAATGTACAAAAAAAAAACATAGCCTATCATGGAAAGGTGATAGTAGCAATAGTTTGACGACTACAATAATATAAGGAGACGTCATCTCCTACATAGTCCTAAAAAGAGCCACAGATGAAGGTGTCTATTAGTAAGGCCAAACCTAAAGATGGAGAAGTAGGTGTTTATTATTTTGTTCTAATTGTGAGAAGCATATGTCTATTAAAAGGCCTTTGATCCATGAATGTTGAAAGATCACAGACCATGGCAAACCATCAGGAGAGCATTGATTTTTATTTTGCCCTATTAGAATCTCTTCGTGATATGGTAATCTTTAATTAGATAAGCATGTTTGACAAGACCATCTAGAGTATTTCCTATTCGATAAACATTTCCAAATAAAAAGAATTCATGAGAAAATCAACACTACATATGAAGCTAACTATAAAGATGAGGTAGAATGATGGTAAAAGTGATGTCATCTCTCAGCACGCAACTATCATGCTCATCTTCGGGCCTATTTTTCTCACCAGTAAGACTTATATTTTTTATTTTAAAATCAATAAAATGATTTATTTGTTAAAAAAATGGCTACTCCCATATTACTATTATCAGATGCCTAACTACTTAAAGGGAAAATTTATGCTGCATGGAAATTAAAGATGCATACAATCCTTTAATTTGAAGGACTATGGGGCATCATGACAAGAACCACATGAGTTCCCACTGATCCCAATGTATTCATAAAGTTTTAACAAGCTAATGCTAAGGCCCTAATGCTAATTATGCTAAGCATCATCGATTATGTGCAACTACATATTAGGGATGTTGATAATGTAAAGAGAACATGGGACAAATTATAAATAATATATGAAGCAAAGTATCAGATGAAGATACTTCATCTAAAATAAAAAATACATCCATTCACTATGGAGTCTGATGAAAAAGTATAAGAATTATTATGATGAGTAGCTACGCTACAAGTAGAGTTATTAGGTCTCAAAGAGATAATAGACAACCAAACATTGGTCTCCGTCACCTTGCCAGCACTCCCTTCTCAATTACGAGTGTTTGTCATGACACTAAACATCACTAAATATAAATTATTAGTTGAAGACCTTATGAATCTATTAAATTAGGAATAAGTAATCAATTCAACTCCAGATGAGTCTAAAGATAAAGCTTTGAAAACAAAGCAACAACAAAGTTAGAAATCATGAAAATGATCTCTAAAAAAAGTAATTAGAAAAATAACAAAAATAATAATTGTGTCATTATTACTCATATAATTTGAAGAGGTGTGTCACATTTTCCACACCAACACTCATGACATAGATAACTACTAGTATAATAGCCAATATAAAAGATCTACTAGAAAGCCAAGCACATCAGGGCACAATGATACTCAAAATTTAAAAATATGTCCCCACCAATGAAAGTAGAAGGGACATCTCACTACCCAATAAGAAGAATCAAATGAGGTGACAACTGATGAAGACAAAAATGTACTATTAGTCTCCCAAACTTCACAATTGATGAGGAATATCTAGTTGATTGACTTAGGTAACACTAATCACATGACAGACAACAAGAAATTATTTGATTTACTGATAGACCAACCCATTGGAGATCAAGTTAGCATCACTCATGATAAGGATTATGTCATAGTGAGAATAGGTCAAGTTACTATTCCCTTTTGAACATGAAAATGTACACTTAGAAAGGTACTATATGTTCCTATATTGACATATAATATCTTATCAGTCACTCAACTCTTGAATCATCAAGTGAAGGTGGAATTTATTATCAAAAATGGCATCGAAACCTCATTGATTTCATGAGAATGTAAAGTTCTTGAAAAAGATTTTCTAAAAGATAAGTTGTTTTATTTTGATATAGTTTCATCTTCTATAGTAGCATTATCTACCTCAATAGTAGAATCTGATAACCTATGGCACTACCATTATGGACATTTATCAGCTCGATATTTATACCATCTAGGTTCTAAAGGGACGGTACATGGACTTCCAAAGTTGTCCAGTTCCTTGCCCATATGCCCTGAGTGCCTTATAGGTAAACAACATAGGGATCCATTCAAAGATATCTCTTTTCATACCAAGAAGCGTTTAGATTTTGTTCATACTGATCTAAATCGCCCATTACCCACTTCATTCTCTAGATACAAGTACTTCCAATTATTCATAGATTACTTCTCCAAAAAGATGTGAGTATTCTTCTTGAAAAAGAAGAATGAGGCCCTTCATCATTTTTAGGTCTTCTATCAACAGGTTGTGAAGGATACTGGACAAACTCTACTTTACCTCCACTCAGATCGAAGGAGGGAATTAACATCAAATAAATTCTTGGCATTCTTGAACTAACAAGTAATTAATTAAAATTTGACTGCTCCTTACATGCCCTATTAGAATGATGTTATTGAATGACATAATCATCCATGATGGAAATGGCTCACTACATGCTATCAATAGCAAAGTTGGAGAAATGATATTGGGTAGAAGTAGTTTAGATAGTTTTGTATCTTCTTAATAGGGAACCAACAAAACTTTTGAACGACAAAATGCCTTAAGAGATATGAAATGGTAAAAATCCTTCTATTTTTCATTTACAAGTATTTTGTTACACTGCATACATGCATGTACCAATGTGAAAGAGGAAGAAACATGAGTCATAAACACACCAATGCATCCTATTAGGCTATATTACTACCTCAAAGGCATATCATCTCAAGGATCTTGAGTTGAGGAAAATTTATGAAAGCAAAGATGTGGTATTTGATGAGTCATCCTTTGAGATGCAAAATGGTGTATCAACACTAACCACCTCTCATGGATTATTTCCTGAGTCGGATGATGAGGAGTCTTCTAACCAAGAATAAGAGTTTCAAGGGGAACTATATGTTGATATTGGGGATTTAGAACATCCATAAGATAGTTCTTCACATCTAGCAAGTAGTTCTTCACAATAGTAACAAAGTTATCATATGAAGTGGGTACTAGGTACCAGTTTAGACCCTCATTCATATAGAGCAAGAATGAGGATTTAGATAAGACATGAGGTAAATTTTACCCTCATGAGTACAATTATTTACAATTATGGACTTGATAATGTTCATGAAGTTTTAAATCAACCATAATGGAAGAACACAATAAATTATATGTATGGCTCACTCATGAAGAATTAGACTAAGGAATTGGTTGATCTGCTTATAGGAAACAAACCCATATGCTAAAAATGGGTTTTCAAAACAAAAAAAGGCATATGGATCCATTATAAAACATAAAGCATGATTTTTAGTAAAAATATATGCTAAAAAAGAAGCCTTTAACTATGAGGAGACATTTGCACCTACTAGGAAGATCAAGATAGGCAAAGTTGTTTACACATTGGTAGCACAATATAAAAGGTGACTTCAGTAAATGGATGTCAAAAGTGCTTTTCTTAATGTTGATCTAAAAGAAGGAGTATACGTAACCCAACCATAAGGATTTATTGTTGAAAAACATCATAAAAAGGTATGTCATCTCATCAAAGTTTTATGGATTAGAACAAGCTCCTAGGGCATGGTACACCAAAATAGATGATCACCTTTTACAGCATGGTTTTACTCATAGTCCCTTTGATTCTAATTTATATATAAAGAAGGTGGGAATACATATTATTATTTTTATTCTATATGTGGATGATCTTATGATCACTAGAACTTTAGAAGATTAGGTTATTATTATGAATAATGACATCAAAATATCCTTTGATATGATCAATTTGGGGCTACTGCATTACTATCTTAGCTTGGAGATATGGTAGAAATTGAATCACATTAATACAATATACTCCTAGAAAAGTACACGATGCTCGATTGTAAGCCACTTTCAACATGAATAGAGAAAGGTTTACAACTCTCTCAATTATAAGACTCACCTCTAGTAGATGAAAATCTTTATAGATAACTTATTGGGAGTCTCATTTACTTGACCTATACTAGACTGGATATATGTTTTACTATGAGCTATCTCTTCAAATTTATGTAGGAACCAAAGAAATGTCATTGGGTTGCAGAAAAGAATGTTTTGATATATATCTGAGGCACACTTGAATATGGTTTAGAATACAAGAAAAATAGTGAATTTTTATTACAAGGATACACTAACTTAGACTACATCAAATCTATTGATGATAAAAATTCAACATTAAGATACATATTTCATTTCAAATCTGGACCAATCTCATGGATCAGTAACAAGCAAACTATTGTTTCTCTCTCATCCACTGAGGTAGAGTATTATGTTGCATGTATACCTATGTGTGAGGTGATATGGTTACATCGCATGCTAGCTAATATAGGCTATATTGAAAAGGATCCACTTATGATTCATTGTGATAATCAAAGTGTGTTAAATCTTGTGAAGAACCTAGTTTATCATGAAAGAACAAAACATATAGAGGTTGAATGTCACTACATTCAAGATCAATTTTTAAACAACCATATCTAGCTCCAATACTGCCCTATAGATACACAAATAGTAGATATACTCACCAAATCCATTTGAAAGGTGAAACTTGTATAGTTTAGGGAGTACAATTGGAAAAAATAATGTACACAGTGAATGATAGAATATCATAATTATTACATTATTGTTTGGACTATTCGAGGATGTTTGACTCATTCAAAGGATCATGTTTATGCAAATATTATTAGAGGATAATAGAATTCTCTAGACTATCAATTATAGATTTTTCTAGATATATGACTAGCTATATAAATACATTTGTACAAGTTTGATTTTTATCAATGAAAACCAAATGAGTTTTTTCTCAAAGGAAGGGTGCAAATCCATATGTAGTTATCCCACCTAGTGACATTATAAAATTTTTAACCTTCACTATATGTATGTAATTAATAATTGGCTTTGGTACTCTACAAAAATAGATTTGATATGTATTTTGAGTTCTTTAAACTTGGATTGTGACTACTCATAGTGAATAGTTTTTAGTATGGGAAGAACATGGTATATTTTCATAGTGTATAGATGTATATAAGATATGTGCCAATTCCTTTTTGAATGAGACCTTAATTTTTATATATAATATTCCAATTCAGTAATTTATCATGCCACCAAGATGCTAATATATTGTCCTAAACCCTAAGGATGGGTTTGATTTTTTAAAATAGTTGTTTCTTTGAGTGGATTGATTCCAACTAGATTAGTCCATATTGATTGGTAGTACTTATAAGGTATGGGTAACTTGGCCTATGTAAAGGTAGACTAAAATAAGAGCTTAAAGACATCAATGCATTATATTTAGTTTGTTTGAAATAGAAAATGAGGTTATTGTAGTTGTATAGAAGATACATTAAAGATTTACTCATACGAGATCATGTAAGTCATGTGTGTGAAGAGTATGTCATGCTTGTTATTTTTAAGTACTAAAGACCATATTTTAGTACCTAAACCCAGATGCAAAATATAAATAATATGCTCAACTGCTCATCATACTCGCCAAGGGTACAAAACAAAAAAAAAACCATATACAAGATTATATTCATCGTAATGAATCATATACAATATATGAACTTCCAACCATTGAAATATATGAAGTATACAATCTTGTCAATAACATAGAGTAATAAAGAACCACTAAAAATCTACCAATCACACAATAATCCATTACTCATTAAATATCTATGGTAACCATATGAATCTATATGGATTAAGTATTATCATTCATATCCATAATCCACATGTGATGGAAATATAATAACATAACTTTTATCACAACATATAAAAAAGAGAATTGAAACAATCATCTCCACAAGTCAATACAAATTAGATAACAATATGAGATGAGATTAAATAAAAGTGATATGAGTAAAACAAAAATACTATAATAATATAGGCCAAAATATAAAATGTAATATGGAGTTGGCATCACAACATAAAATATTCCTACTACCTATCGAATATTTAGCATACAACTTCTAGAAATGAATTGTTTGTAGATGATGAAGTTTAAGATTATGACATTCTTGGTGACAACTTAAAAGAACTTGTTGAATGTAAAAATTTATCACATCTACACCTTCAAAAATATATTTATCTTAATTATTTTAATATGCTTGATTATCATGATTTTGATATCTACCATAACTAGAATGATAGTGACATTTCATTTTCCTCAAGAGGAAAATCCACTTCTTTTGTAGATCTCAATTGTGTAAACTACTGAGTTTATGATTACATTTTGTGAGTCCATCAACTTTGAATATGTTATTTGTAGAATAGAAAATGTTGTAGATATTATTTTGTATCGGTACAATTTGAACAATACAATAATTCACTTGAAACTGATTGTTCAATGCTCGCACACTACAATGAAAATGCAATTTATCATAAAAATAATATTTATATTACGACTTCAAACATTTCTCAAGAATTTTCCATTTCTATTACTTGCACAAACAAATATTATAATATGTAGTATTAATCTTTAAAAAATACATTTAATGATAATGAAAGGAAAATTAATTATTCATTAAAAATTATAAGCTTCTTTCTTTATATATATCCTTTCATAGCAAGTGTATTGCTGTGCTAAAAATTCTTGGCAGCCCACGCCTCTTCAATCCCTACAGTTCTATCATCCTTATTTTGGAATTCTATTATATAAATTAAAACTTTTAAACTTCTGAAAAGAACCAATCAATATATATTAATACACATTAAAACTTGTGATAAGTATCGATCACTTCGTTTACTAGAAGAATTCGTCCCCCGTTACAAAGTCAATATATTTTTTTCATTAAAATTTTTATAAACTGCGTAATGTTAATCTTAATATTAACGTTTATATATGTAATTGCACATTATAATTATCCTCGGTCCGTGGTATATGCATTGTTGTGGTAAGAAATCAATCAACTTAATTTTCGCATTGTAGATAAAATAAAAGCATAATCAATCACTATGTTTACCGCTCATCAGATCGTAGAATAATCCATGAACACTTACAAGGTCAATAATTTTATTTCGTTCAAAACGGTTGTTATCATTCTAGCGGGACGTACGCGACCCGGGATGATAAATATCTTTCAATTTAACCATTTCGATTTCCATCTGTTAGTTTCGAGAAATTTCATTTACACGCACCTCGAAGCCTAGATTTGGTGGCCATATGGCCCTATTTAAATTTTTGAATTATATTAACACACCGTTGAAAACTACTAAATTATCGTCTCTTTATATTGCTATTTATATTGTTCAAGCTCCTGCATATCATATTCCCCCCACACACTTTCTTATTATCAGCATCCTTTATCGGCAGATTTGTGCAGTGTCTTTAAACTCTACTCAATGGCTGCAAAATCTTCACTATGCTTTTTATTCTTCATATTTTTCTTCATTCTAATATGTTCTTCTATAACTGCCCACAGCAAAACCTTGCATGCCACAGCAAAGAACATGGCGTTCTATGTGCAGGAAATCACGAGAGGACCCAATGCGACTGTAAGTGTAATTGGAGGAGTGAATGGAACATCTTCAAATGTGTCATCCTTTGGAACACTATTTGTCATATTCAACCCTGTGACCCAGGGACCTGCATTCAACTCCAAGTTATTTGTAAGAATTCAAGGTTTGGAGGCCAATTCAGATCATAGGGGTACTAATTTTCATCTGATTGCGTCTGTTATCTTTGAGAATGGAAGCACAGTGGAGATGAGTGGAGTAATTAGAACTCTTTTGGTCCAGAGGAAGCTGTCAATGGTTGGCGGAACTGGACGATTCAGACATTCTCGTGGGCATGCCCTAGTTAACGTCGTAGCAATCGATGGAGTGCTTCTCACATTAAAGTTCAATGTTACGATTTGATCATACTAACACAGATATTTATCGAAGCATAACGACCGTAAATCGTCTCCAACGTCCAACCTTCCCACTCGTAATGACAGAATTTAATGTTAGCCAGGGTTTCTTTGTCACTCGACAACTGCTTTATCTCATTTTCTCCTTTTCTTCACCGATGATAAAGACCGAATTTATGAATTCTTAAGCCTCATTTGTTCTGCTTACAGATAATTGCGTTGATTTGGATAAACTATGGAAAAATTCAATTTGATATGATATAAATTCAAAGCAAGGGAATCAGTTTTAAAACACAACTTATTTGCTTACTATAATAATGTTCTGGGGGCTGATTATGGAACACCATGTTTATTTACTGATTGTATATCTTTTCATCTCGATGAATATTTATCTTCAAATTATCTTAAGCAGCGTTTCTCTTCAATATTTTCAAATATTAAAAATATTCCCACAACATCCACAAGAAGAGTGGTTAAAAGGTAGATTTGAATTTTTATATATACACATTTTTAAAAATTTATATATAACATTAAGACTTCATATTTTTCGAAATCCGATTTTTATGAATCCTTTTTGACTAAATTATATAATTTGGTATTATGCAAAATATATAATTTGGTATTATGCACTACAAATGTATTTGACAGTTTTCATGGGAAGATACTTTCTATCATAAGAGTCTTTCTTTATTTTTATATATATGAACATAATTTCATATTTTTTTAATTCAATTTAAAACATCAAAAATGACGACAACAATAATTTAGATTAAGAAAGGAAAAAAATTAGTTGTGAATTCATACTATTGATTCTTTTGTGATATATCATAAATAATAATATGAGTAGGTTAATAATTTTTTGAGAATTAATTTAGATTTAGGTTTGTTATGTTGTTTTATGAGGACTTCAATTTTTTTTACTGATTCATAAGTGCGTCATTCGATGTATTTCAATAATACATGGTCAGGTTGATATCTAAGAAGAATAAGGAAATAAATAAATAAATAATGATGACTAAAAGGATATAAACGTCTAAAAAAAAAAAGGATACTTTAAAAATATAACAAATCTATAATAAAATAACCTTGGAAAAACACCAATGAAAATAACATTTTCAAACCACTTAAAAAAGGGTAAAGTCCAGACCCCAAGCTATCTAAACATTGCTTTTCTGAAGCTCCTGAAAAAGACAACATTTGGAAGGAAGTATTTCATCATCTTCGTCAAGGGGGAAAAAAACAAACAAAGTTCATTTTCACTATGTTCAGTTTGTTGATTCGAATGTAAAGATGTAAGCATCTTTATTCGAATAATGCGATGAGCTTGAGTGTAGTCCAAAGCCAATTTATTAAAAACCGTCCACTTCAATATTGGAAAAATGAAATTATAAACTTTTTAGAAGACTCCAATAGTCATAACCCATGTCAACGAAAGATGCGAAATCACGCTTTTATGAAATATAGACACATGACTAGAGAAATGGGGTTTACAAAATCATATGCAACAATAGCAAGTATTCAGACACTTCATTCACATGCCCCCCGGACTCACTACGGCTATCATTTCCACCCACCCATATAACAAAATTACAAAGACAATCTGTTTTATCTTTTAATCTTTCACATTCAACATCAACAGAGTAAAAGCGGGCAACAATTTCAAAAAGAAGTAAATTGAGAACGGATTTTAAAGAGGGTTCCCTTCTACATTTCATTGTATACTCTACAACTACACGGGCTAACTTATCATACTTCTTGATTTAAAATTTAACTTGATAATTAATAAGTGATGACCGAATCTAGGTTAAACCAACTATAACTCCCAAAATTTGCACTCACGATGAGAACCACCTCAAGGGACAAAACTACAGCCTTGCATTATTAAGTAGCTATGAGGTCCCAAGCAAGAGATCACCATGAAGACATGTTAGATCTATATTTTTGCTCTTAACACAATCGGTAGCTAGAACACTCATTCTCAATATATTTACTTAACAATTCTAATATTCACACATTGAATTTCAAAGGTTGGCACTAGTCAAATAGTCAAGGTAATCTCCACATTCATGTTTTCAACATTAACAAATTTATTTCAAGTTAAAAAAAATGCGTCAGAAGGATATTTGAGAATTAATTAGTTTATGTTATTAAGGAGGATCTCTAAGAATCAAATAATTAACATCTATAATATTTGTAGGATATGTTCATAAAAATATACCATCACTCCACGATGCATGTCAAACTTGTGATCAAGTTTCTCATCAAGTTTTAGTTATCCAATACATGCTTAATAGAAGCTAAAATACTAAAACTGTCCTAATCACTAAAGAAACAACCTTGATAACCTTTGGAAAATAGGTTTTAAATATTAATAAATCACTATAAATATCTCATGCCAATGACTTAAAATGAAATAGAGTAATTCATGTTTATGATAAATCCAATAGAAGCTATAAAATGTATAAATCGAGAGATTTTAGGCAACAATAAGGCCATGATGTCATATGAGGTTTTTATTCAAACATATATATATATATATATATATATATATATATATATATATATATATATATATATATATATATAAATAAGGTATAATTTATGTGGTTGACTAATGATTATAATTATCAAATTATTCTTCGTATGGATAAATAATATTTAGATAATAATACATAGTGTATTATATAATTATTTTTAAAATAAAAATTAACTTCAAATTAAACTCCAAAGATCATGGTGTTAAATCTAGGCTATCCTCCCAAAATTGTGATAGTAAAAAACCCCAACATTAACATGAGGCAAAATTAGGAAAAATATACAATAATTTTAAAATAATTATGGAAATAAAATTAATATTAGGTCAAGTATCATTGGCATATTATAGGATGCGACACATGGTTTTAGATATCCAAACATATGATAATAGAATAAACACCATAACACAATTGATATAGAAGCTAGGTAAGTCATAAGAAAGAATTTATTACTTGGGGTTAAAAATAAAGACCCTCCTTGAACTTTATATTTAAACCAAACCTAATTCTAGACATAATATATTCCTATTGAATGTGATAAAATAACTAGATATAAGGTGCCAATAATAAGCCACAACACAAAATACTTATGGTTAATTATTTTATGAATGGTAAAAAAATAATAAATCATATCACTTACACTTATTTAATTTTATATTCATACCACTTACACCTATTTAATTATATATATATATATATATATATATATATATATATATATATATATATATATGTATGTATGTATGTATGTATGTATGTATGTATATGTATATGTATATGTATATGTATATGTATATGTATATGTATGTATGTATGTATGTATGTATGTATGTATATATATGTGTGTATATATATATATATATATATATATATAACATAAAGTAAAATAGATAACCTAAGTTTAACTCATATTTATTGGATTAAATATATATATGCCATTAGTTCTTGTTTTCTTACTATTTAACCATTATAAGTAATTAATGGTTGTGGGAGGATAGCCTTATTAAAATGCATTAAGTTATATTATAAGCAAGATAATAAAGTAATTCAAATTCAAAATATATTATGATACAATGTTGAATTATGGAGACATGTTAAGTATATGAAGTACAATGCCAAATAGTAATTTTGTTTCTTAAACATGAAGAAGAGATAATACTTATATTTTTGAATGATGCATGCATAGATTTAGGATATGCAGGTGTAGGAAGATTAGGATGATGCTTGGTTTTGATTCCTCAAAATTTATAAATTAACTCTTTCCCAGCCTAAACACTATCATATAAATAGGGACACTAGAGTTGACACTTTTTTCTTGTAACTAATTCTTATATATTGTAAAAAAATACACTTCCTTTTTTATTATTTCTCATTACACTTGTTAGGCTATAATTTTTACTTATATACTACCAATTGGGATCATGTACACATGTTTTAGATATCATTATTTTCATCAAACCCCTAGGTCAATAAACTTGGGCATGTCACCTTGTAGAATGGAAGTTTGTGGGCTCATGTGAGGTATAACTAAACTCAAACACCCCTCTATAAATTAATTATATTTTATATATCCATATACTCTAATGAGGGCCTCTTATTGATATATGTCTTCCTCTTCTATTAGATTCTATGTGAATAATCATGTAATATGGATTATGCATGTGGGTGTAGTGATATAGCCTAAAACATAACATATATTGATCATAGTATATTATTTTAATGATTCAAACATGTAAGACAAATACTCATATGACTAATTTGTAAATAGGAAAGAATAGGTCAATAGAACTCATTTATGAAAATGATTAATTTTGAGTTTCATATGTGCTTACTTGGTAACTCCTAGATGAATATGAGTGAGATTTATTGTTTAATTTATACCATACCTTTTGAATTAATCTTATAGGAGAGTTGCTTAAAATAAATAGGATGACCCATACATGTCAAAAGGTTAACATATTTGAGTGTTTGTAAGGAATAAACTATATAATCAAATTTGGGACACTAACATCAATGTTATCATGCTAAGTTAGACAATAATTTCATACATAATAGAGAGTTAAGGAAGATATGTAATTTGGTGTGTAAGATATATATTATGTTTTAAACATAATATGGAATTCATGTGATATAGGTAATCCTAATATCAGGGTCAAACTATAAACTAAACATTTGCATGTAGTGAAATGGCAAATTTTAGCTTTATGGATACAAGGAGGTTCTGAAATGAGGAGCTGAGCCATGTGTATATTTTCCATGTGTACAGGATAGATTTATCATGTAAAATCAAGCTTTAATACTAAATTCCACCACTCCCCATTCCTTTAATCTTTTAAGACAAAATGATAAAATTATTAGGTAATGGAAATAATATGTATATTATGGTGTGTACAACACACCTTGCCTATACCTGGTCCCTATTTCCATTTTTTTATTACATGAAACCAAGAAGATTTTATAATGTAACTAGTGTACGTAATTTAAAATTTAAAATAATTTAAATTCTTGGAAGGAAAGAAAGCAATGAATGACTATATATATGTGTAAATAAAACCTAATTAAAATGCATTAAGTTATATTATAAATAGGATAATTAAATAATTCATATTAAAAATATATTATGATACAATGTTGAATTATGGAGACATGTTAAGTATATAAAGTACAATGTCATATAGTAATTTTGTTTCCTAAACATGAAGAAGAGATAATGCTTATATTTTTTAATGATGCATGCATATATCTAAGATATGGAAGTGTATAAAAATTAGGATGAGGCTTGGATGTGATTCCTCAAAATTTATAAATTAACTCTTTGCCAACCTAGACAATATCATATAAATAGGGACACTAGAGTTGACACTTTTTTATTTGAACTAATTCTTATATATTGTAAAAAAATACACTTCCTTATTTATTATTTCTCATTACACTTGCTAGGTTATAATTTTTAATTATATATTATCAATTAGGACCATGTACACATGTTCTAGATATCATTATTTTCATCAAACCCATAGGTCAACAAATATGGGCATGTCACCTTGTAGAATAGAAGTTTGTGGGCTCATATGAGGTATAACTAAACTAAAACACCTCTCTATCAATTATTTCTAATTTACATATCCATATACTCTAACAAGGGCCTCTTATTGATGTATGTCTCATCTTCTATTAGATTCTATGTGAATAATCATGTAATATGGATTATGCATGTGAATGTAGTGATATAGCCTAGAACATAAAATATATTGATCATGGTATATTATTTGAATGATTAAAACATGTAAGACAAATAATCTTATGACTAATTTGTAAATATGAAAGAATAGGTTAGCAGAACTCATCTATGAAAATGATTAATTTTGAGCTTCATAAGTGCTTACTTGGTAAATCCTAGATGAATAATGAGTGAGATTTATTGTTTAATTTATACCACACATTTTGAAATAATATGATAGGAGGGTTAATTAAAATAAATATGATGACCCATACATGTCAAAAGGTTAACATATTTGAGTGTTTGTAAGGAACAAACTATACAATCATATTTGGGATACAAGCATCAATGTTATCATGCTAATTTGGAAAATAATTTCATACATAATAGAGATTTAATGATGATATGTAATTTTTAGTGTAAGATATATATCAGTTTCTAAACATAATATGGGATACAAGTAATCCTAGTATTAGGTTCAGACTATAAGCTCAACATTTACACATAGTGAAATGGAAATTTTTACCTTTCTAGATACTAGGAGGTTGTGAAATGAGGGGTTGAGACATGTGTATACTTTCCATGTGTACAAGATAGATTTATCATTAAAAATAAAGCTTTAATAATAAATTCCCCCACTTCCCATCCCTTTAATATATTAATTCAAAATGATAAAATTATGAGGTTAACAGAAAGAAAATGTATATTATGGTGTGCACATTGTGGCGATAAAATTATCAGGTTAATGGAAATAAAATGTACCTTGCCTATACCTAGTCCAATTTTTTTATTACATGAAACCAAGATAGCTTTATAATGTATTTAGTGTATGTAATTTAAAATTTATAATAATTTAAACTCTGGGAAGGAAAGAGAGCAAGGAATGATTATATCTATGTGTAAATGAAACCATGTTTCCCTTTCATAATATGGTATTGTAATGTTGTCTCCTGACTTAAGTATTGGAGAGATGCTGATCATCACCCATGAAGAGGCAAATGAGGTCATTGGTAAAATAAAGAATACCAAACCTAATATATCATCATCATTATCATCTTATTTCATACATATCCTATTGAGATCCTCTGATTTGACTAATAAGGTAAGATTCGATACCCTTTCTTCTTGTGTATCATTTATTTTTAGTTATTGTTTTGATTAATTTTAATTTGGATCCTCTTCATTTTTCTTGCTTGATAATCAAATTTCATATGTATGTGTCCATTTTAGTGTTATCATCCATGACGAAGGTATTCTAGTACACTAAAAAGCATCAAATTATTGATTATAACCATCTCTAGATTATATTAATTTATAATATTTAAAAGGTTTATTATCTACATGATATGTGTAAAAACTTCTATTTGTGGATAAAATGTATCCTCTAATGTAAATTAAATATTTAAACTTTCATTATATGTATCCATGGTCAACTTAATAGTAATTTATAATGCATGTGTTTTAGCATCACATGAAACATAATAGATAGTGTGTTAGGGCCCATTATGATATCCAAAGTAATTGATCCTATCTCTTGGTAAATTATATTTTCAATGTATCTAATGTTCTCATTTAATTTTTAAATAAAGTCCACATTTACACCCCATGTTTATAAAAATGTTAATCTTAATATATTCGATGTTGATCTATTTAAGGTTAATAACCCCATCTATCTACATCTTTATTGACACATAGGTAATCCATATATAGATAAGGATCCCCTACATAAGGATAGGTAATGGATCCATATATATATATATATATATATATATATATATATATATATATATATATATATATATATATATATATATAATGGTATAATATTATAAATTCATGACAATTAATGCACTTAACTTCAACAGATGCAAAATTAATTGAATAACAATAAATAATTACACCAAAAGTTTCTAGTATTTTTATATATAATTGATATCAAATTATCTATATGAAAGACCTTAATGTACTAGTTGATCCATTTATTCATTAATGAGGTATTTTATAAAATAAGGTTTGAATAAGGTATTTGAGACTTTAAATTGAATGATCAAAAGGAGATTTTGATTTATAGTGTGTTGAGTAGGCAAGTCATCATTTTAAAAATATATCATGCTTTTATTATTCTTCAATTTATTCACATTAGATAAAAAATAGAGATGTTTTACTTCATTTTTTATAGCTTATATCATTGTATGTAACAAATAGAATATACTCTTAGATATTTTACTTATTGAGTGGCTCTTATATGGATATATTAGCTTTACTATTATTAGTTTTACCAGTTATATCATAAACTTTAGTTAGTTACATAGCATCATGAGAGGTAGAGGGAAATATGGATTAATCTTTTGACTACCACTATTATATTAGACATGTTATGGCACCCTACATCTTCTTCTTATAATAACACGTACCATGGATTACAATATAAGTCTATGATGAATAATAGGAGATAGATAATAGAAATCATGACTTTGAGATATATATGGAGGATGAAAATGAGTAATACATTCACTTTAACATATATTAGTCACCTGAATCATCTTGTATTATATATTTAGATAATATGAATTACTAAGTATATACAAATATTCTTAATCAATAATTTATTCCCTTAGTTAAATCAAACATGGGTTTGACTTATTTCATTACATGGATATGACATATATATTATGTATTTTATGATTTAAACTTCCAATTATAACAATCGTAGATTTAATTTCAAATTATAATGTGTGTTTATCCATTCTAACTATGATACTTGTAAGAAATAATAAGAGATAAAATTAGTTTTTTTTTTTTAATATCTGAAGATAAAGTAGAGAAATAATATGAGACAAAAATATGTGTATTTTCCTTTTTTTTTAAAATACTAACAATAGTAATTCCTAATTTTTAAAAATGACTATAGAATTTTTGGAAAAAAATAGGTTTTATGTCCAATTAGTCTAACTAAAATAAACCCATGAGGATTTCAAAAATGATATATTTTTTAATTAGATATTCTACCTATATGAATGAGGTCAAGTCCAAAACCTAATATAGTAAACCCTAATATGAAAATGAGTATAAAATACTATGTAAAAACAGAGCAATTTAAGATTTTGAATATAAGATGAGGGAAGCTCAGAAATTAGGTATGAAACCCTAACACAATAAAATGTATTCCTAATAAAGTAGAAGGGAATCCTAAGGGAAACATAGGGTTTGATGTGTTTAAGATAAGGAACAAGTTCACTATAACATTTTGTCTTATTTGAATTAATGGGATCTAGGCAAGATAAAAATATAAATAATTTAGATTATATAATATTTATCCAACTTAAAAAAATATGAATCTAACTAGTAGCATATGATATATTCATTTTAATTTCTATAAATAGATAACCTACATGATATGGTACTTAACTTTATAGAGTTCAGTTCATTTCTATTTTAGTGTGTTATATTTAGCTTTGATATGGAATGTGTGTTTGGTCACACTACAACTACATTATCTCATTTTATCCTTTTTTCCACCAACGATAAAGGTAAAATTTATGAATTCTTAAGCCTTATTTTTTCTAGTTATAGATAATTTCATTGAATGGTATAAACTATGGAAAATTTCAAACTGATATGATATAAATTCAAAGCAATGGAATCAGTTTTAAAACAGAACTAATTTTCATATTATAATAATGTTGTAGGGCATGAATATGGAGCACCATGTTTGTTTACTGATTGTATACCATTACATGTCAATGAATATTTATCTTGAACTTATCTTAAACAAATTTTCTCTTCAACATTTTTATATAATAAAATATTGCTAAAAGATATAGAAGAAGTGTGGTTTAAAGGTAGAATTGAATTTTTATATAGACATATTTAAATATATAATTTTTGGATCCTTATGATTGAATTATATAATTTGGTATTATGTTCTACGAGTGTATTTCTTAGTTTTTATTGGATGATAATTTCTATTTTATTTTTTTAATTCAATTTAAAACATAAAAAAATGATGATAACAATAATTTGGACATCAAGAGAAGAAAAAACATATTTTTTGCTTATTATTATTTATCCCTTTATGATATACTATAAATTAATAATGCAATTAGGTCAATATTATTTTGGGAATTAATTTACATTTGGATGTGTTACATCATTTTTTACAACTTCGATAATTTTTAGAATTTACAATAGGGTTTATAAGTGCCTCATCCAAATTATTGTAATTATGTTTGGCTAGATTGGTAGTAAAGAAAAAAATAAAAATTATTAAAAAAATACTATAGACATCTAGAAAATAATATTGATTATAAAAATACAATATATCTATAATAAAATAACCTTAAAAATATCAATGAAAATAAAATTTCCAAACCACTCTAAAAATAGTAAATCTAGAACCAAATCTATTTAAACATTGCCTTGCATAATATATTGAAAAAAGATAACATTTGTATGGAAATATTTTGTCATATTTATCAAGTAAAAAAAATTAATTTCCATTATGTTGAGTTTGTTTATTCGAATATAACTTCCAGAAGCATTGTTAATGGAATTATCCAATGAGTTAGCATATTCCAAAGCCAATTTATTTAGAACCCTCCAATTTAATTTTGGGAAAGTGAAATTATAAACTTTTATAAGATTACATAGTCATATACCATGTCAAGGAAAGATGGGAAATCACATTTTTATGAAATACAAACACATGGGTAGAGGAATGGGCCTTACAAAGTCATATGCAAAAAATGGAAAGTACATAGTTATTTCATTCACAAGACCAAAGACTCAATATGATTATCATTTCTACCCACTCATTTAATAAAATTATAAATATAATCCATTTTATTTTTTAATATTTAATATTTCACATCAACATGTTAAAAGTGGGCAACAATTTTAGCAAGTAAATTGAGAATGGATTTTAAAGTGTGTTTCTTTATACTTTCTATTATACACTCTATTAATACATAAGGGTTAGCTTATCATAATTATTTATTTTTAGTTAAAATTGATAAGTAATAAGTGATAATCCAATCTAGGCTAAACTAACTATAACTCTAAAAATTTGAACTCACGGTGAGAAAAACCTCAAGGGACAACACTATAGTCTGACATTACATAGAATTTATGAGGCCCTGAGTAAGAGATCCCAATGAAGTGATGCTAGATCGATAGCTTTTTCATAACATGATTGGTATCTAGGTCACTCATTGTCAATATATTTACTTTAAAACTTCAATATTCACACATGAAATTTGAAAGGTTATCACTACTCAATGTAGTCAAGGTAATCTCTATTGTCATGTTTCTAACATTAATAAACTTATTTCAAGCTAAAAAAAATA
>JARHVA010005509.1:925000-950000 GCA_037957365.1 Torreya grandis | reverse complement strand
AAGTGTACATGGGTATCAATTTATGATTGTAGATACACATGAATTCAATAGATGAGGAATGAATGTAATAAATATCAATATTTATACCAGAAGCATCAAGGATTTTTATATATAGTCTATATCCAAGCTTGGATAGGGAAGACTTAGATCACCTAGTTTAGCCATATAGTCATTAATGAGGTAGTTTATAAAAATAGGTTTGACTAAGGTATTTTAGAATTTAACTTAAATGATTAAAAGGAGATTTATATCTATAGTGTACTAAGCGATAAAATCATCATTTAAAAAATATATCATGCATTCATTGTTATTTAATGTATTGAAAACATATGTAAAATAGGGATGTTTTACATCATTTGGTATAGTTATGTCATTGAATGCAACAAATAAAATATCATTGTAGATATTTTACTTCTTGACTAATTATTACATGTACAAATTAACCTTGGTATTTTTAATTTTATCATTGATATCATACACTTTAGTTAACTAGATAACATCATGGGAGATAGAGGTTGATGTGGAGGGATATTTTGACTATAACTATTTTTTCACACATGATATGGCATGCTACCTCTTGTGATAATAATAAAATGTAAAATAGATTATAATATTATTATATGGTTAATAATGATAGGTGGATAACATGTACCACATCCACTCTTCTTGTGTATCATTTATTTTCATTTGATGTTTTGATTAATTTTAAATTGGATTATTTTACTTTTTGATGGTGGATATGCTAATTTCATATGCACGTATCCTTTCTAATGCTATAATACATGATGAATGTATTATAGTACATTATTAAAACATTAAATCATGTAATATATCCATCAATATGGTCTATTAATTTAAAAAAAATTAAAAGGTTTATTGTCTATATGATATGTGTACAAACATCTATTTATGGATAGTATTTATTCTATAATGAAAATTAAATGGTTAAAATGTTAGTTTTGTGTATCTATGGTTTACCTTATGCTAGTTTATAATGCAATTGATTCATCATCACATCAATCATAATAGATAATGTCTTAAAGCCCATTGTGATATCAAAATTAATTGAACCTATCTTTTAGCAAGGAACTTTTTAAAAGCCTTTGATGTCCTTATTTTATATTTGAGTAAAGTCCATATGGACACATAATGATTATTAAAATGTTACTTTTAATATATTCCACGATGATCAATTTATGTAAAACTAACCCATCTATTTACATATTTCTTGGCACATAGATAATCTATATATATACAATTATCCACTACATAAGGATATATAATGAACTCAAAGAGAGATATAATGACAAGGGAGTGCCCATTGTCGATTATATATGCTCTTGAATCTAGTACATGTGGAATAACTTTAATTACTATAAATAATTACATGAAATCATATATTAGTTTTCTATACAATTTTATCAAAGTATGGATAAGGAAGACCTCAATCTCCCATTTGAGCCATACATTCATTAATGAGGTGGTTTATAAAAATAGGTTTTAATAATGTATTTTATACTTTAACTTGAATGAAAAAAAGGTATATTTTTATTTAAATTAGGTTGAGTAGGGAAGTCATCATTTTCAAAGGATATCATGTCTTCATTTTTCTTCAATGTATTTACAACATATGGAAAATAGTCATGTTTTACATCATTTGGAATAGATATGTCATTGAATGTAACAAATAGAATATAATTATAGATATTTTACTTTTTAATTAACTCTTAAATGGATATATTAACCTTAGTATTCTTAATTTTATCAATGATATCATACAATTTATTTAATAATATATCACCATTAGAGGTGGAGGTCGATATTGATGCAAGAGCATCCTCACACTAGGAATGTATTTGTCATATTTTTTTAGAGTTTTAGTATGTCTAGGTGTATTAAGTGAGTTCCCTCCATTTTCTAGGTTTTAAATTTTTTAAATTTGGCTAAATATTCCTTAAGCCTAAAAAATCTAGTCTATTGGGCGAATTGTTAAGCAGTTTGAGTTTTCTTATGCAGGGAGAACTGTTTTATTCATTTTAGGGAGGTTGTTGTCAATGTCTAAGTTGAGAAATATGTTTGGTAGGAGGATTTTTGTGCAAAAAAAAGGGATTTATATTGAAAAAGAGAGAGGGAGGTGTGAAGAGGGAGTTGTTGTGCACAGACAAAGACAAAATGTATATCTTCTAGCTATATTAATAAAATATGTGTTCTTCTTGATGAAAATCAATTCTAAGAGCATTGGTTGACTATTTTTTGCTGATTCAACTATTTATTTATTGATTACACAAATATTTGAACATAAAACCAAAACAAATGTCTGGTTTATGCACCTGTGAAATGTTTCTTGCTGGGTCGCATGTTATTGCTGGGCCGTAGTTGTTTGCTGGGTCGCACATTTCTAATGAATTATTGTAAAATCTAGGTCATTGTGAAGTCAAGAGATGGTTATTTTCATTCATGTCATTTCAATATATATGTTATGCTGGGTCGTTCAAATGTTCAAGTCATGGTAGAGATAGGGGATGGTGCTGACCAAAGAGGACCACCCAGCCATCAAGATAATTACTCGATCTCCTATACAGAGATTTCTGACAGGGATAGAGAGGAAGCCCAAGTTGTATAGAGACCTCAAGGGTAACTATCCTGAGTGTAAACAAATCCAAGTGACATTATTTTTGTTTGAAATACATATATGATTTAGTCTTGTTTATAAGAAAAGTCATGTTCACAATGTGAAACATTGTCAAAACATATATCTTTGTATAGAAGTCTGTTGCACCATTTTGGTAGATCTAGTACCATTTAAGCAATTACACAAAAGGTTATTATATTTTGTTTAAAACATGGAGTTTATATCTATTGGATAGGCACTGTTTCATCATTTGGTATCAGAGCCCAAAGGATTGTGCACAATCTAAAGATCCAAGAGATGAAGAACATGATTTGTGAAGAAGAAGCAAGATGGCCATGAGAATTAAGAACAGAGGTAGAGCTAGATGAAGGAGACCTGGAGGAAAATTTGCACTGGTAGAAGAGATTAGGAACCTGACAGCTAGGCTACAAGACCTAGAGATGGCTCATAGAAGAGGCACTGACATGGGTGAAGTCAGTGATAGAGAAGAGGAGCCACCAGAAGATGAATTGGTGATGGAAGAAGAAAGAGCTGAAGATAGGTTGATTAGAGCCATTATGAAGGTGAACACAAAGCCAAAAATGGAGATTCCAATGTATGAAGGTAATTTGAATGTCGAAGAATTAATTGATTGGATTAGTGCATTTGACAAATACTTTGAGTATGAAGGAATTAAAGTAGATGATAAGAAAGTCAAGTATGCCATGACAAGGCTAAAGAACCATGCATCCATGTGGTGGCATGGAGTGCAAGAAGAAAGAAGGAGGAAATGGAAGCCAAAGATCAGAAGCTGGGACAGAATGGTGGTAAAAATGAAAGATAAGTTTATGCCTAAAGATTATCAAGCCAATATTTTCAAGCAATTACAAAATTTGAAGCAAAAAGAAATGTCTGTAAAAGAATACACTGAAGAGTTTTATAGGTTAACCATAAGATCAGGTCATATTGAGGATGACATAGAAAAGGTATCTAGATACACTAATGGTTTAAAATTTTCCATTCAAGATGAGATTAGTCTTCTCATTCCTAAGACAGTTGAGGAGGCATATCAATTTGCCTTGAAAGCTGAGGAGAAGATTGCAAGGAAACAAAAATCCTTCTCAAGAGGAAGGGGCTGGTCCATCAGAGGTAGAGGATTTCAAGGAGGTAGAAGACAGCTACAAACATCTCAAGAAGAGGCTAGTAGCTAACAAAGTTCGAGAGGTAGCTATACACCAAGAGGAAGAAGGCCATACCAAGGATATCAAAGAGGAAGAGGAAGATTCGTGGGCAAATGCTTCAAGTGCAACAAGTATGCAGGACACAGGGCATATGAGTGTCTAGAGAACCCTTCTACCAGCAATGAGAGGGGTGTACATGTGACCCAAGGTGAAGAACAAAGGTGAAGAAGTTGTAGCAGTTTATGAAGATACCCAAGAAGAAGGTGAGTCTCTTTTAATGAAAATAATCTTGTTAAAGCCAAATAAAGAAGTTGTAGAAGCACCTAAAAGGAAAAATTTATTCAGAACCACATGTAAAAGTAAGGGGAAATGCTACAAGGTCATCATAGACAGTGGGAGTATTGACAATCTTGTGTCAACTAAGATGGTGGAGAAACTAGGCTTGAAGAAGGAGGTACATCCTACACCTTATCAAGTCTCTTGGCTACAAAAAGGACACAAAATCATGGTAAGTGAATAATTTAAAGTAGATATTCAGATAGGAACATATAAGGATCAGATTCTATGTGATATCATGCCCATGGATGTATGGCATATCTTGTTTGGAAGGCCTTGGCAGTTTGACAAGAAGGCCATACATGATGTAACGCAGAATACATACATGTTTGAAAAGGATAGGATCAAGCATACACTCACACCATTGAAGAAAGAGGTTGCTGCTATTTTAGGACATAATTCTAAAGTATTGATAGTGAGTGGTAAAGAGTTTCTACATCAAATGAAGAAGGAAAAGGTAAACTTTGTTGTGATTGGTAATCCAAGGAGTGTAGTCACTAGTACTAAGTTGATTGATTTGCCTTTAGAGATTCAAGATATGTTCAATGAGTACATTAACATTATGGTATATGATTTACCTAATGACTTACCACCATTGAGAAGCATTAGCCATCACATAGACTTGATTCCAAGAGTAAATCTTCCAAACAAGGCTGCTTACAGGTTAATGCCAAAAGAAAATGAAGAGATCAAACACCAAGTTCAAGAATTGTGAGACAAAGGATTGGTGAGAGAGAGTTTAAGTCCTTGTGTTATCCCCATAGTGATGAGTCCTAATAAGGATGGGAGTTGGAGAATGTATACAAATTCTAGAGCAATCAACAAGATTACTATCAGGTATAGATTTCCATTGCCTAGAATTGATGACTTACTTGATTGTTTGAGTGGAGCTACATATTTCTCTAAGATAGACTTGAAAAGTGGTTACCATTAGATTAGGATAAGAGAAGGGGATTAATGGAAAACAGCCTTCAAGACTAATGATGGACTCTATGAGTGGTTAGTTATGCCATTTGGACTAACCAATGCACTAAGCACCTTCATGAGGCTGATGAATGAAGTGCTGAAGGAGTTCACTGTTAAGTTTTTGATAGTATATTTAGATGATATTTTGGTGTTTAGTCAAACTAAGGAAGATCATTTGAAACATTTTTGGATGGTATTGAGTAAGCTACATGAGGATAAATTGCTAATCAATATTAAAAGTGTAGTTTTCTGAAAACAAGGTTGATATATTTGGGGTTTGTGATTTAAAAAAAAGGATTGCAGATGGATAATGAGAAGATTAAGGCTATACTTAAGAAATCAATTACACAAAAGGTTGTTATATTTGGTTTAAAACATGGAGTTTAGATCTGTTGGATAAGCACTGTTTCATCATTTGGTATCAGAGCCCAAAGGATTGTGCACAATCTTAAGATCCAAGAGAAGAAGAATGTGATTTGTGCAGAAGAAGCAAGATGGCCATGAGAATTAGGAATAGAGGTAGAGCTAGAGGAAGGAGACCTATAGGATAGGTTTCACTGGTAGAAGAGATTAGGAACCTAACAGCTAGGCTACAAGACCTAGAGATGGCTCATAGAAGAGGCACTGACATGAGTGAAGTTAGTGATAGAGAAGAGGAGCCACCAGAAGATGAATTGGTGATGGAAGAAGAAAAAGTTGAAGATAGGTTGATTAGAGACATTATGAAGGTGAACACAAAGCCAAAAATGGAGGTTCTAATGTATGAAGGTAATTTGAATGTGGAAGAATTAATTGATTGGATTAGTGCATTAGACAAATACTTTGAGTATAAAGGAATTGAACCAGATGATAAGAAAGTCAAGTATGCCATGACAAGGCAAAAGAGCCATGCATCCCTGTGGTGGGATGGAGTGTGAGAAGAAAGAAGGAGGAAAGGGAAGCCAAAGATCATAAGCTGGGATAGAATGGTAGTAAAAATGAAAGATAAGTTTATGCCTAAAGATTATCAAGCCAATCTTTTCAAGCAATCACAAAATTTGAAGCAAAAAGAAATGTCTGTAAAAGAATACAATGAAGAATTTTACAGGTTAACCATAAGATCAGGTCATATTGAGGATGACACAAAAAAGGTAGCTAGAAACACTAATGGTTTAAAATTTTTCATTCAAGATGAGATTAGTCTTGTCATTCCTAAGACAGTTGAGGAGGCATATCAATTTGCCTTGAAAGCTGAGGAGAAGATTGCAAGGAAACAAACATCCTTCTCAAGAGGAAGGAGCAGGTCTATCAGAGGTAAAGGATTTCAAGGAGGTAGAAGATAGTTGCAAACATCTCAAGAAGAGGCCAGCAGCTCACAAAGTTCAAGAGGCAGCTATACACCAAGAGGAAGAAGGCCATACCAAGGATATCAAAGAGGAAGAGGAAGATTCATGGGCAAAAGCTTTAAGTGCAACAAGTATGCAGGACACATGGCATATGAGTGTCCAGATGACCCTTCTACCAGCCATGAGAGGGGTGTACATGTGACCCAAGGTGAAGAACAAAGTGAAGAAGTTACATCAGCTTATGAAGATACCCCAGAAGAAGGTGAGTATCTTTTAATGAAAAGAATCTTGTTAAAGCCAAATAAAGAAGTTGTAGAACCACCTCAAAGGAAAAATTTATTCAGAACCACATGTAAAAGTAAGGGGAAATGCAACAAGGTCATCATAGATAGTGGGATTACTGAAAATCTTTTGTCAACTGAGATGGTGGAGAAACTAGGCTTGAAGAAGGAGGTACATCCTACACCTTATCAATTCTCTTGGTTACAAAAAGGACACAAACTCCTGGTAAGTGAACAATGTAAAGTAATATTCAGATAGGAACATATAAGGATCAGATTTTATGTGATATCATGCCCATGGATGTATGTCATATCTTGCTTGGAAGACCTTAGCAGTTTGACAGGAAGACCATACATGATGGAAGGCAGAACACATACATGTTTGAAAAGGATGGGATCAAGCATACACTCACACCATTGAAGGAAGAGGTTGCTGCTGTTTTAGGATAGAATTCTAAAGTATTAATAGTGAGTGGTAAAGAGTTTCTACATCAAATGAAGAAGGAAAAGGTAAACTTTACTGTGATTGGTAAGCCAAGGAGTGTAGTCAGTAGTACTAAGTTGATTGATTTTCCTCTAGAGATTCAAGATATGTTGAATGAGTACATTGACATTGTGGTAGATGATTTACCTAATGACTTACCACCATTGAGAAGCATTAGCCATCACATAGACTTGATTCCAAGAGTAAATCTTCCAAACAAGGCTGCCTATAGGTTGACACCAAAAGAAAATGAAGAGATCAAACACCAAGTTCAAGAATTGTGAGACAAAGGATTGGTGAGAGAGAGTTTAAGTCCTTGGGCTATCCCCATAATTCTGATCCTAAGAAGGATGGGAGTTGGAGAATGTGTACAAATTCTAGAGCAATCAACAAGATTACTATCAGGTATAGATTTCCATTGCCTATAATTGATGACTTACTTGATTGTTTGAGTGGAGCTACATATTTCTCTAAGATAGAATTGAATAGTGGTTACCATCAGATTAGGATAAGAGAAGGGGATGAATGTAAAATAGCCTTCAAGACTAATGATGGACTCTATGAGTGGTTAGTTAGGCCATTTGGACTAACCAATGCGCCAAGCACCTTCATGAGGCTGATGAATGAAGTGCTGAAGGAGTTCACTAGTCAGTTTTTGATAATATATTTGGATGATATTTTGGTGTTTATTCAAACTAAGGAAGATCATTTGAAACATTTTTGGATGGTATTGAGTAAGCTACATGAGGAGAAATTGCTAATCAATGTTAAAAAGTGCAATTTTCTGAAAACAAAGTTGATATATTTGGGGTTTGTGATTTCAAAAGAAGGATTGAAGATGGATAAGGAGAAGATTAAGGCTATACTTGAGAGGCCTACACCCAGGAGCACATATGAGGTTAGAATATTTCGTGGCTTGGCTAGCTTCTATAGGAAATTCATAAAAAAAATTAGTGGAATTGTTGCTCCAATGATAGATACAATCAAAGGTGATAAAAGAAGTTTTTATTAGACTAAGGCTGCTGATAAGAGTTTCAGATTATTGAAAAAGAAGGTAATTGAAGAACCAATCTTAACCTTTCCTGATTTCAATAAGTTTTTTCAAGTAGAATGTGATGCTTGTGGAACTGCAATAGGTGTTATTTTAAGCCAAGATGGGAAGCCTATAGCATACTTTAGTGAGAAGTTAAGTGATGCTAAGAAGAAATACTCAACTTATGGTGAATAATTCTATGCTCTTGTGCAAGCTTTGAAGAAATGGAGGCACTATCTTTTGCCTAAAGTATTTGTTTTGTTCACTGACAATTATGCTTTACAGTTCATTAGTAATTATAATAAGTTGAATCAAAAGCATGTCAAATGGACTAAATTTTTACAAAGCTTCACATTCACTATTAAGCACAAGAAAGGAAAATCTAACAATATTGTAGATGCTCTAAGTAGGAGAAATCTAACTAGTATGGAGACAAGGAGTGCTGATGCAGAAGAATTCGCCAATGCCATGCAAAATTTGCATGAACAAGTAAAAAAAAAACTTTAAGAAAACACCATCAAATACAAGCTAAGGGTAGACCAAAAGAAAAGAGAGGTTAGTTTCAGTATTGGAGACTTTGTTCTTGCTCATCTCAGAAAAGAGAGGTTCCTAAAAAGGGAATACAACAAGCTAAAGGTAAAGAAAATAGGACCATGCAAGGTAATAAGAAAGTTTTCAAATAATGCATATGAAATAGAATTGCCAAAAGCAATTGGAATTTCTCCAATATTTAATGTTGCAGATCTATATCCATACAAAGATGAAGGACAACCATCCAAAGAAACTAAAATAGGGGTAGATGAAGTCATCCAATGGGAGAAGCAACTACCAAAGGAAGTGCCAAAGGAGATTGAGAGTATTTTAGACAAGAAAGTGGTTAAAAACACAAGGGATAAAGAATATTTCTAGTATCTAACTAAGTGTAAGAATCTACCAGCTGAAGATGCAACATGGTTGACTGCAAATGATAGCCTCAAGTTGGGCACAAGCATAGAAGAATTGCTGAAAAAAAAAGTGAAGAATACCTCTTTTGCTCCTTGGAAGAATGATGCAGGAGCATCCTCACACTAGGAATGTATTTGTCATATTTTTTTTTGATTTTTACTATGTCTAGGTGTATTAAGTGAGTTCCCTCCATTTTTTGGGTTTTAAAATTTTAAAATTTGGCTAAATATTCCTTAAGACTGAAAAATCTAGTTTGTTGAGCGAATTGGTAAGCAGTTTGAGTTTTCCTATGCAAGGAGAACTATTTTATTCATTTTAGGGAGGTTTTTGTCAGTGTCTAAGTTGAGAAATATCTTTGGTAGGAGGATTTTCATGCAAAAACAAGGGATGTATATTTAAAAAGAGAGAGGGAGGCGTGAAGAGGGAGCTGTTGTGCGCAGACAAAGACAAAATGTATATCTTCTGGCTATATTAATAAAATATGTGTTCTTCTTGATGAAAATCAATTCTAAGAGCATTGGGTGACTGTTTTCTACTGATTTGACTATTTCGTTATTGATTACACAAATATTTGAACATAAAACCAAAACAAATGTTTAGTTTATGCACCTGTGAAAAGTTTGTTGTTGGGTCGCATATTATTGTTGGGCCGTAGTTTTTTGCTGGGTTGCACATTTCTGCTAGGTTGTTGTAAAATCTTGGTCATTGTGAAGTCAAATGATGGTTCTTTTCATTTGGGTCATTTCAATATATATGTTATGCTGGGTAGTTCAAATGTTTAAGTCGTGGTAGAGACAGGGGATGGTGCTGACCAAGGAGGACTACCCAACCATCAAGACAATTACTCGATCTCCTATACAGAGATTTCTGACAGGGATAGAGAGGAAGCCCAAGTTGTGTAGAGACTTCAAGGGTAATTATCCTGAGTGTAAACAAATCTAGGTGACATTGTTTTTGTTTGAAATACTTATATGATTTAGTCTTGTTTATAAGAAAAGTCCTATTCATAGTGTGAAACATTGTCAAAACATATATCTTTGTATAGAAGTCTGTTTTACCATTTTGGTAGATCTGGTACCATTTAAGCAATTACACAAAAGGTTGTTATATTTGGTTTAAAACATGGTGTTTAGATCTGTTGGATAGGCACTGTTTCATCATATATGGAGGGATATTTTGACTACCACTATTATATCACTTATGTTATGTCACCCTACCTATTTTGTTATTAAAAATAGGTATGATATATTCCAATATAAGATTATGGTTAATAATGTTATATTTCTAAAAGTTATCATGATATTGTGATCTATATGGATGAGGAGGAAAATTAGTAATACATGCCCTCTTACATATATTAGTCACTTGAAGTGGTTTATATTAGTTATTTAGATAATAGGAGTTAATAAGTATAGATAAATATTCTCAATCAATAATTTCTTTCCTTAGGTATATTAAATATGAGTTTAACTAATTTCATTGCATGGTTATGGAATATATTACATATTTAAAGATTTAAACATGAAATTATAATAATCATAGATTGAATTGGAAAGTATAAAGTAAGTTTATTAATTATAGCTATGAAATAATACATAAAATAATGAATGAGTGACCCCAAGAAATTTGTATCGATTAATGGGAAACAATAAACATAAAACTAATAATATTAAATCCTAATTTTTAAAAATGACTTAGAAATTTTTGAAATAAAATAAGTTTTATATCTAATTTATATAACTAATATAACCCATGCCGAGTTATATAATATTATTTTTTTAATTATATATGATACACATATGTATGAGGCCAAGTCACAGCCCTGATAGACTCAACCCTAATAGGAAAAAGAGTGTTAAAGCCTCTATAAAATGAGATAAATTGAATATTTTGAATATGTGATGTGGGTAGATTAAAAATTAGGTCTAAAACCCTAATGCAAAAATTTTAATCATAATAAATTAGAAATAAGACCTAAGGAAAAATATTACATTTTAACTTCTTTTTTATTAATGGGGTTAAGACACGTTAAAAATAGAAATAATTTAGACTGTATAAAATGTGTCCAAATTAGGAAAATATGAATGTAACTTGTAAATTATGATATATTTATTTCAATGGTTATAAACATATGATCTAGAAGATATGACACTTCTTTCAGTTTAGTTCATTTTTAATTTAATCTATTATATGTTAGATAGTTTTTAATAAGTGGTATATTAACCTTTAGCCTATCTTTATAATTATTTAAATAATAACAATAAGATATTTATCATCATGAGGTGAAAATATTATGTAGATAAATAACCATGTTATATTTATTTAATTATTTACTAAGTATTTATTAAAATATTTAATTGGGACATTAACCACCAAAGGTTCATTCAAGGTGTTAATTATTGGGCCTACTTATTTATTTTGGATGGTTGGACCCATTATTCACAATGGTCACCTCCATTCATATTTACCTATAAATAGGGTTTTAACCCTATGGTGAAGTGAACTACATATCCTGACATTTTGTGAGATATTTAAATTATTAAAAGGCTTGTGAAGACTATTTAGAGAAGAAGTGAGAAATTTGAGTTGTATTGTGGAAAGATTATTTCTCTATTAATGAAAAATAACTTTGTGGTATTTTTACCTCTTTGAGGTTTTCTTATGGTAAAATATCATGTTTCATGTGTTACTTTGATTCATTCTATGATTTATAATTATTATTCACTATATATCTATCATGTACATTCATATTAATTGTATAGGTGAAATTATTCATGGTATCACAGCTTGATGGGTATTTATACATGGAAAATAAAGTTTATTTGTAATTTGAAAGATTGTGTTTTTAGGGTGTTGTATAATTTATTTATTTTAAAAGTTATAAAACTCAAGAAAATACTCTGAGATATTTGATATCTATCCAAGTATCTCAAATTTATAGTTTAAGTAATTTAGATCATTTCCAAGCATCTTAAATTCATTTTTTTGAAATTTTTGATCAATCTCATCATGTGGAATTCTAATTGTATGGTCCTAGAATGAGAAAAAAATTAAAAAATTCTTCCCTCAGTCTTTTCCTAATTTGAAAGGGCTATTCAATATTTTTTGATCATTTATTGACATTGGAAGAGCTCGATTGAGGTGTTTTGAATAGGTTCATTATTTTTCATCTTCCTTTGGAACCATACTATACTCTGATCATCTGGACCAAATTCAAAATTTGAGTTTTGTGGCCTTAAACTATCCCTTAAAGGTCTCAAATCCTTAGTTTAGAAAATACAGGGTGTTTTACAAAATTTTAGAGCCTGAGAAGCTTATTTGTAGCCTTGTATAATTTTTATCTCTCCTTTCGAATACCATAGCATGCCCTGAGTAATTAAATAATTTTTTGAGTAAAAGATAAAATTTTGAGGATTCAGGTTGAGGTCATCTAATTTTGGTTGTAGGTTATGGAGCTACATTGATTGCAATCATCATTTAGATATTTTTACCATGTGGTTTAACCTTATAATTAAATTTTACCTAAAAAATATTCGTATATTTTTTTTTAAGAGTTTATGTATCCTTAATTTTATTCATATAAATTAACTTGATTTTTTTGTCACTAACTATATGTCATAACTCATCAAATAATTTAAACCTCTAGAATATATCTGACTCATGGAGTGGTTATATCAAAGTTTTATTGAATATATATTAAAATCCATTTTTATCCATAACATTATTCATAATGGCTATCATACTTTTTATCAAAGCATGCACTTATTTATGGGTTCAATTGACATGTGGTTAAACATAGTAATGTATACATATGATAAATACCCATCAATTTATATAGAAACATTTGATATCAATTGGTCAACCAATGGGTTGAAATATCTTACATATTTAAAAGGGAGATGATAGGAACATCTTAGCTCATCTTCCTTAACACTTCTTGGAAATTAATTGGTCAATCGCTTGTCATTTTATCCATAGTAAAAATAAGTTACATGGAATCATCTAATATGTTACTTGGGATCATCTTTACGTTTGTATAAATGGATACTTGGAGTAATGAATCCTACTTGTAAAGGGTTAGCTATGATATCAAGGGTTCATGGCTTATCGATCAAAGTGTGTGAATCCATGGCATAACTAGATTTTGATGCATCTTCATCTATCTATAACACCTTTCCATGAAGAGCTTTAAAAACTTACTCAAGGGAATGTTCATTATGCAAGATTATCAATGGAATATTTGTATCTATCATTGGATAGGTAAATGTTCTTTTTTCTCTAGGAATGGGAAATGGAATTTTTTGAATGCCTAAAGCTTCCAAAAAATTTGGGGTGTATGGAACACATGTTACTAAAGCATAGATATAGGAATAGTATTGATAGTAGTGGCCTAGATAATTTATGTTGAATCTTGAGCAAATGTTTTATTCTCATCTCTTGTTATATATAACATTTCTTTGATTTTATGTGGTTTATGCTAATATATTCAACTATATTTTGATTTTAGAGGCATATTATTGATCTTTATTAGTTTTTTCATCAATATTAATATTAATGATAAATTTATTGATGGAGTGAATAGTGAATATTGTACAATCCATGATAGGAAAAACTAATGGATGCACACAATACTTTGGTGTAAATAGTATTAACAAAAGGTATCTCTAATTTAATGTTCTAAAAATAGGATTGGAGGAATAATTTAGATTATGCATTGATAATTTTAGCCTTATTCATGTATTTATATTTTATATTTCTTACCCATTTCCTTAGCTAATCTAAATAATATAGAATATCGATCTAGAATAATAGGAAAAATAATAATTTAATTCCTCATGTTAAGGAACAATTATCATGAAAAATGGTCATGATCAAATTGTATTATTAAAAATAATAATTAGAATTTAATACCGTAATACTTAGATTTAGGTCCATGGGAGGACGAAGCCCTAAGGGAAAACCTAGGGCTATGCACTATTCAATATGCATATAAGTTCTTCAATATGTTTTAACATAAGTTTTATTAATGGGTGGGATTAATATAATTAAAATAGAGCTTTAAATTTAATTCAAATAAATTGATATGGCATTCAAGTATACATTTAAACATAAAATAGTGATGTTTATTCTTCGAATTTCATAAGGGAATATGCTAAATATAAAATGTATTAAATATATGATGATACTTAAAATTTAGAGTTGAATATATAAATTTTATTATATTGTAGAATTAAAATCAAGGATAATCTCACCTATGGTTCATTTGGTCATATAATTAATTCACAGTCTACACTGAGTTATTTCTGAAGGATCAAGTAAATATCATTGGTTGATACTGACCTATTGGTTAGTCTAGTCTACATAGAAGTAGGGCACAATGAATATATTTCTGCCTATGATTGTATTTTATTTCTCTAAATTTTTATCCATGACACCAATAACATGTGCAAATGTATAAATCAATATCATTTTTATTAAAATTATAGATATTCTTTTGAGGGATATAAACCTAAAAATTTAGGTGAAAGCATAATAAATTGAGTTGACCAAAATTAACCTTTTATGGATATTGAACACTATTTATCTATCCCATACTCTGAGGATGTATGTCAAGCTGCATGTAGTAATTCCATCTAGTGTGATTGTAAAATTGTGTTCCTTTGCTATATGTATGAAACTAATAATTAGATTTTATACTCTATAATGATTTACTTGATTTGTATCCCTATCTTACATAATGTTTTTTTTAGTACAATGTAATCTCACAACATGTTTTAAATGTGAATGTAATATTATAATGCTATCATCATCAACTACATTGTTGTCATTGAATGCTATCATGGGTGACTAAGCTATAATATTATTAAGTGTACTAATGATTGGATAAAGTGATGATCATATGCTATAGGTGGAGGTTACATTTTTAATTTTTAAATTACCTTTGAAGTGTCCTTATTTTCATTTAACACATGTTTATGAAAATGATCACTAAAGATATTTAATATTTAGTTTCCATTTTCATCAATATGGATTATTATGTAGGAGTGATCAAACATTTAATGTTGTCATTTATGAGATATTTGTATCTTATGTCTTAGATTTAAACATTTATTCATATAAAGCATCACAATCTGATGATACTCTCAACTTATACATTGTAGTTATATTTCCTTAGTCTAATTATACTTAGATACAACTATTATGGATGAGGGAGTGAAATAAGTATACACTCGATAAGCTTCTTTAGTATTACATGAGGATGTAATGGTAATCATGAAAACCATCTTTTTTGTGGATTTATCAATTTTAACTAGTTTTATAGATTATAAAACTACATTAATTATAATATTCACTTCATCATTATTAACAATTGGTTTAAACTTATAATTCAATTTTATTTGAAACCTCTTTATCTAAGTTTTTGTAGGATTTTATGTATACGTAATTTTATTCATATAAATTAACTTAATTTATTTTTCTCACACTATATGGCATAACTCATTAAATAATTTGAATATCTTGAATATAATTGACCTATGGGGTGGTGATATCAAGCTTTGGTTGAATATATCCTTTCATTCATTTTCATCCATAACATTGTTCATCTTATCTAGCTTAGTTTTCATTATTAAATCACACTGTTATTTATAGGTTCATCGTGTTATGCATATTTGTGTTATTACTCACATGGGTGAGAAAATATTTTAATAATTAGATAAAAATAAATAATTATGTAAGTTGATAACACATCTAGATAGAAATATGTGAGAGAATAAATGAGGAAAGAGAAATCTTAGGTGAGATTTGTGCATTTGAAGATAATACTTCCCTCCTATCTTGTAGGAGCTCATAGAGCTATTTATATTATACTCATCCATTGTATTCGACATATGAAATATATTATCAAATATAATAATATTATCTCCTTGATGTAAATATTAATTTTGGTATTGTAAGGGTGAAAATATATACTGAAATTATTATCTAGTATCAGAGTAGAAAAATGTCCAAATAAGTGTCCTTCGAAGTGTTCGACCCATTACTCAAATATGATGTTATACAAATTAGTCTTAATAGCATCAAACTTATCATGTATCTATAAAAATTAGTGCCCTAAACATTTTTGTCTTATCTTCACTTTGAATATTGATTTTATCCTTCCATGTTTGTAGTAAAGCACCATAAAAAATAAGTAGGACTAGTTTGTCTCAAAATATCTTCATTATATTTTATCATCATGCAATCATGGATTTAATTATAGAATAAAACATTATTTTATCTTAGATATTATTTAATCTATTATGATGTGAATTGATAGACAAAAATTTTGCATGAATATCATATGCATTTAAATATTTAATATCTTTAAGTATTTATAATACATCCATGAATCTCTCCAAGTTCACCAAGTGCAAAATAAGAAAATTTATATGTTAATTCACCAATCTAAACTCCTTGGTTTTTTGTATTGACCTACATAAAAACTCACACATTCTATCATCTCAATTCTTCATCAGCTCACCATTTTGATAGATGGAATTTTTTTATCTATTCTTGTTTTAGGTTTTAGTTTTTTATTAGTTGTATTTTATGAAATATTTTCAACATAATCTGTCATGTTTCTTTATATAGTATTTATATTTTTAAAAATAAATAAGGAGTTTGTGAATCCAAAAATTGTTGTCAAAAATAAATAGTTGGTCTTTTAGTATTTAGATTGAAAAATATTTATAATGAACAAAAGATTGTGTGGAATAGTCACTGGGAAAGAAAATCAGGCCATAAATGCAAATAAATTAATGGAATTGAATATCATAGATTATAAGTCCAAAGCCATCATAGGTCTTGAACTTTCCAATTTTACACTGAACTATGTAGACTTAGACAAACAATCGAAATTAATTTGGGACAATCTGAATAATTTATTTGGTGCTAATTTGATTAATAAAAATTCTCTCTAGAGATACAATTATTCAAATTGAAAAAGAGTGAAAGAGCTATTATGTCTAATCATATAAATGATCTCATATCTCTTATGAGGCAGCTAGCAAAAGATAAATCCCTAGTTAATGAACAAGATGAAAAAGCTATATTTTTTAACACATTTTATTCAAAATACAACAATTTCATTTACACACTTGTTCAAATGCCATATTAGTCTCTTAAAGATTTAATATCATCACTCTTAGTAGAATAAAAAAGATCAATATTAGAGATGAAGAAGAAACTATAATGTACATTAAAATAATCACTAAAACAAAAAATTAATAAGGAATATGTGGAATGTTATTACTATAATAAAAAAGGACAGGAATCTTGGAAGTGTAAGATTAGAAATAATGATGTACTTAAGACAAAACTCAAATCAAATGTAATAACAAAAGGTCGAACAACACCCAAGGAAGAACCAATGAATGAAGAAATTGGTTATAATTTTTAATACTTGATATAATAAGTTTTATTTGCATGATGATGAAGGACAGATGAGATTGGAGGACATTTAGGGTCCTCTCTCTAGCCATTAGTAATTAGTCTAGACAGTGCTTTAATGGCATATTTTTTCATGTTTTTTACTTTTTTATATTTTTTAAAGATATATATATAAAAAAACAATATTTTATGGAAGGAAAAGACATCAAGTTAAAATTGACATAGATGGAGGTTCAGATAGTTTAGGAGCTCTAGGACTCTATAGGTTTCAAAATCTAAGAACTGAGGGGATGGGAATGGGCCCATATAATTCCACTCAAGAAATACACCTTTACCAGGTTAAAGATGAAACTTTATGGAGTTTTACCTCATCTATGCACTATTTTTATAGAGTAGTGACAATAAAATATGTTTTTATTTTTCCCCATGTTAGCACTAAGGGGGAAAATTTTAGGTATATTTGTGTTATTACTCACTTGGGTAAGTAATATTATAATATTTAGATAAAAGTAAATTATTATGTTAGTTGACAACTCACATGGATAAAGATATGTGAGAAAATAATGGAGGAAGTAGAAATATTTGGAGATATTTGTGCATTTGAAGATTAACCTTGACTCATATCTTGAAGAAGTTCATAGATAAATATATACTATATTAGTCGATTGTATTACACATCATGAATATATTATAAAATAGAATAATATTATTACCTTCATTTAAAGGTTCATTTTTCTATTGCAAGTGTGTAAATCTATACCAAAATTATTACATTAGACCTGTGTTTTAACATAGTAATTTATGCATAGGATAAATCCTCATCGATGTTGATGGAAAAATTTTATACTAATTGGTTGAATTATATTACATAATTAATATGGAGATCATAAAACCATCTCAATTAATAGTCTTTCAAATTTATAGGAAACAAATTTGTCAATAATTTGTCATTTTATGCCTAATACAAACAAGTTCCACGTAATGATCAAATATGATATTTGGCATCATATTTACAGTCATATAAATGTATAATCAATGTTATAAATCCTATTGTTAAAGGGTAGGCTATTGTCTTAGGGTTTCATGGTTTATAATTCAATGTGTGTGAATTCATGGAATAAGCAGCATTGAATCTAGCATAATGGCATAAAATTTAACATCGTATGTAGAGTAATTATTTATTACCTCATTCAAATTATCATTGAAATATCTTATGTGCCTTTGTTTTCAAATCAAAATATCACCAATATGCATATGTGAAGTATTGTAGTGTACCTCAAACATATTATTAAAAACTATAAATGTTAAGAAAAGAAATTGATTACATTAACTTCAAATATTGACAACTATATATTTTTCCCGATCTCCAAAAATATTATTTTATCATTAAAAAATATATTATTGGTATAAGAATACTACTAAAATTCTTAAATAAATTTATGTAAACATTTAACAAACCATTGTAACATCTTATCTATGATATGGTTCTTGGAATGGGCAACTCAATCATTGCTTCAACCTTTTCTTCATCCATTCTAAAAATACAAATAGGGAAATTACAAAATTATTTTGTATATACTTGTCATTATTTAGATTTTAATATAGATTTTCCTTTATTATAAATTATAATACCATTCTCAAATTCCTTAGTGTTATTATTTTCTCTTAATGAATATAAAAATATCATTAAAATAAACCACCAGAAACACACCAAGGTAATCTTGTATCACTATGTTCATAATATCATAAGTACCATTGTAGAATGTTCTCACTTGAACCATTATGAATCATTATAATATATATAGGCTATTCATCACTATAGGCTCGTACGAAAAATGCATATTAAAAATGAACCACCATCAATTATTTCACTATCATTGAATGTGATCATGGGTCACAAAGATAGAGTATACCTAATTGTTTTAATGATAGTATTAAGTGGATGATCATATGTTGTAGGTAGAGGATATATTTTTAATGCATAAAGTACCATTGAAGTTTTCTTAGTTTTAATTTGACACATGTTTATGGAAATTATCTCCAAATATCTTGAATTGTAAATTTCCATTATTCCAATATCAATACTCCTCTTTATGTGTGAAAAAATAGATAATGTTGTCATGTATCATATCTTGTACCTTATTTATTAGATTTAAAAATTTATTCATTTAGTGTTACCCAATTAGATGATATTCAAAATTAATGCATTACAATCGTAGTTCATTGGTATATATCTACTTGTATCTATCTATTAGGGATAGAGTGTGATAATGATAAACATGAGAATACTTTTTGGTAACACATGAGAAGGTAACCATAATTATGAAAACTAATAATTTTGTGGATCTAAAAATTATAATTAATTTATATATTATCAAACTAAATTGACTATAATCTTCACTCCATTCTTATTATCACTTCGTCTGACCTTATACTTCAGTTTTATTTTAAACCTCATTATATAATTTGTTGTAGAAGTTGATGTACATACTTAATTTTATTCATAACAGTCAACTCCATTTATCTTTAACTCACTATATGTCACAACTTATCAAATAATTTTAATCCCTTGAATATAATTCCCTCATGGAGTTGTTCCATCAAACTATGATTGAGTATATCTTGTAATCCTATTTTATCCATAACATGCATCATTTTGACTATAATTATTTTGAATCAAAGCACATAGTTATTTATTGGTTTATTATACCCTTGAATTAACATAGCAATTTATGTATAGGATAACTCAACAATGATGATGATGGAAACATTTTGATACCAATTGGTCATATAATGGGTTGAATTGTCTTACATAATTGAGCTGGAGATTATAGAACAACCTCAATTCATATCTCTTCAAGGTTCTAAGAAATAACTATGTCAATAATTTGTCAGTATATTCATAGTAAAAACATGTTACATGGAATGATCTATTGTGTTTCTCTAGATCATCTTTACCTTCATATAAACGGATATCTGGAAATATGAAACATATTGGTAAAGGGTGATCTACTATCTCAACCATTCTTTACTTATCGAATAAAGTGTGTAAATCCATGGCATGAATATCTCTCAATGCACCTTGATATCGCTGCAATTCATTGTCATGTAGATATATAAAATTATTCTGAAGGCAATATTTGTTAAACAATTTTGGTAATGTAATATTTGTAACAATCATAAGAGGGTTGAATATTTTATTCATAGGAATGGAAGATATAATTTATTGAGTTTCTCTTACTACCTCCAATTTTTTTATGGTTGTCACATAGGTTATTATAGTATATGAATAGGAGCAGTACTGATAGTACTAGTATATAGAACATTGAATCAATTTTATGTTGGTTCATATTAAACTATTCAACTATTTTTTTTCATTTTGAAAGGCATCTTATTTATCTTTAGTATTTTTTTCATGAGTTTTAATATTGATGATAAATCAATTGATAGAGTGAATAAGGTGTGATGTAAAATATATAATTGGAAGAAATAAGGAATCCATGGATGTCTTTTGTTTTAAGTAGTGACAAAAGGTACCTTTCATTTGATGTTACAAAAATAAGATGAGAGGAATGATTATGATTGTTCATTAGTAATTTAACCCTTATTAGTGTTTTCTAATTTGAAATTTTTTAAATCTATTTACTTAATTAGCTAATCTAAATAAGATACACCATCCATGAATAATAATATGAAAAGAGTAATTTCATTACTCATGTTAACTAAAATTTTAAATTAACATCCTTATGATTAATGTCTAACATTAAATAATAATAAGAAATCTTATTTAAAAAATATTTTTGATATGAAAAAATAAGTTTTTTTACGAGTCTTAATCATTATGAGCCCTAACCAATATGAACATGTGATCTAGGGGACTATTTATTTGATGATGGTGATGAAAATTAATATGGTGATGATGGTGATTATAAGCAATGGAACAAGTGATTGAGCTAGAGCCAAAGCAGGGGTCACGTTAAAAAAATCTCTTCCAATGATACAATGTTTTCATCTTTGAATGGTAGAGAGATTAAATGGAGAAACACTTATATCAGATAAAATAGGGGATCTATGATGATGTGATCCCATGGTAATGGAGGAATTTTCTACATAGCATCATCTATGCACACCATAATAGATGCAACCTCAAGAAAGGTAAGGGTGAAATATTTATCCCCAACTACAATAAAACCCATTATTTATTTTGAAATAAAAGCTCTTGAAGAGATTATGGGTGTGAAAGAATAGCTATCCATGTTTGTAATGATCTACAAGTTTGAGGGTTTTTGGCCTTTTTTTAGGCTCTTTACACATGGATTATCGATAATTATCAAACCCTTTTTGATGTAAAAATTACCCTTCACTCCTATGGGAAATAAATTTTCATTATTATTTTTAATTATAGAATAGATAAAGACCTTGTTTTTGAAGATTCATGTGAATGGGATAATCATTGGTTGTTGTTCAAATCTTGGCATCCCAATTTTAACCCACTTAATAAATTTTTCAATAGAAAACTTGTATATATCAAATTTTGAAACATTCCCATACATTTTTATAATATGAGGGTTTTAAAAACTATTTCAGATGTTATTAAATTTTTTTGATATCTAGATTCTATGACTATTGAATAGGGGCATTATACTTATACTTGATTTCTTTCACATGTTTATCTTTCCAAAGAACTCCCAACTTAGGTGGAGTTGGTTGTGAGGAATAAAACATGGGTTTACCTAATATAATATGATGGTCTCTCATTTATATGTCATAGATGTTTCTTCATGGGATATCTTGTAAATGATTTTCATATCATGAAACATAAGATAAGAAATAATTGGTGGGTAAATGTAGATGTAGAACATATGGTAGTGGATGGAAATATAGATTCAAGGGAAGATGAACTAGAAAATATTACAAAAACATAGGTGGAACACGTAGTCAAGGATTGGGAGTCTGTGGCCACATATCCCAATGAGAAGGGGAAACCATAATTACAATTGTAAAAGACTGATCAAAACTTAGTGGTAGATTTTGAATATCATAGAGAAAAGTGTTAAATCATCAAAGGTTATTACCCTAATTTTTTAGGAAGGATTAATATATAGCCTAATTAATCAAATTTTAGAGGTTATTTTAGAGTTATTCATCCCCATATTGCCAAATCTAGAGGAGGGGAATGGGTATAAGATAGTTAAAGGGAAGCAAGGAAGAGGTAAATAGGAACCAAATTCAGTAATTATGTCTCTCAATTATTAAATAGAAAATTTAAAAGAGAGACTCTCAGCAAAATAGTTGGTTATAGTAATTTTTGTCTGATATGGCTTGTTGGCCAATACTATTTATTTTTGTCTAGTTCTTGGTACTAGTTTCTTTTTTTAGGTTTGAGGGTATGATCCTTAAAATTCCCTTGATTGCTATTTTTTTGGCTAATTTTGGTTTGTTTTAGTTCTTCAGCTTGCTTTATTATATTTTTAGACTTAAAGTGGTATCTCAACATTTCAGGCCATGTCTATTTATTTATGTTCTATGATATGGGGTCCCTACATTCAAAAAACTCCCTTTAACCTTAATAAAAAATATGATTTGCAAATAAAACCCTAAGGCTAAAATTTAAAAACCTAGGAGGATTAAGAACATAGGTAAAACCTAAGGCTATGCATTATTATTAGTGGGTGAGATTAAGGTAATTAAAATACAAATTTTAAATTTATTTGGATTAATATATAACATTCAAGCATACATCTAAATGTAAAAGTGTGAAATTGATTCATCTAATTTAGTAAGGGAATATGATAAATATATAATTTACTAAAGAGGTCATGATACTTAGGTTTTACGATTAAATGTCTAACTATGATTTTATTCTAGAAGTGAAAATCAAGGATAACTACGCCTATGGTCCATTACTTTTAGAACTAATTCATGATCTACACTAAGTTGATTCTTAAGGATTGAGTAAATATCATTAGTTCCTACTGACTTATTGGTTAGAACTAATCTATGTTGAAAAAGGGAATAGTAAATATATGTTCACCTAAAATTGTATTTGCTTTCTCTATGTTTTTGATTCCAAATATTTATGATACATATAGATGTAGAAATCAACCTCCATTGCCTTATAATTATAAATATTCTTTTTATGGCTATAAACATAAATAATTAGTGCAAAGTGTAATGAGTTATGTTGAACCCTATCACCCTTTTATGATAATTGAAATATTTTTGTATAGAAATCATGTAATACTTTAAGGAAGGATGCAAATCCACATGTGGTTATCCCACCTAGTGAGATTATAAATTTTTTAACTTTCGCTATATGTATATAATTAATAATTGGTTTGATACTCTACAATAATATATTTGACTTGTATTTTGAGTTCTTTAAACATGGCTTGTGACTAATCATAATGATTAATTTTTGGTATAGGAATAACATGTTATATTTTAATAGTGTGCAATAGTGTATAGATGTATATATTATACACGCTAATTCCTTTTTGACTTATACCTTAATTTATATATATATTATTCTAATTAAATAATTTACCATGCTACCAAGATGCTAAGATAATGCTATAACCCTAAGGATGGGTTTTATTTTTTAAAATAGTTGTGTCTTTGAGTGGATTTCTTCCAACTAGACTAGTCCATATTGATTGGTAGTACTTACAAGGTATGGGGAAATTGACCTATGTAGAGGCAGATTAAGCTAAGAGCTTAAAGATGACAATACATTATATTTAGTCTATTTGAAATAGAAAATGAGGTTATTTTAGGTGTATACAAGAATAAATTAAGGGTTTACTTGAGAGATAAAAATGATTGAATGCTTCGATAAATATTATAAAACATAGGTTGAATAAATATAATGGAAAAATAGTTAACATAATTGTAATTTGGTAACCATTGTGTAACTGGTAGAGCATCTGAGTGCCACCTAAATTATCCTCCAATAAATGTTATGTTAACTAATTACCGATCTAATAACTAATCTACCATAACAGATTATTAAATGGTTATGCTAATAATATAATTACACCAACATTCCCCCCTCTATTACATTATTTATACAAACATAATTTTTCTTGATAGTGATGCCCCCTTTATTACAAAAACTATAAAAAGATTTACAATATTCACATATCATGCTCACTTTATGAGGTGGCATGCCATATTTGTGGCCTCAAAGTCTTAATGACATCTCAATTTTTCCTTGTAGGATTACCAAACACCTAGAAGTGTCAAGAACACTTCTCTCTACTAACCATGAACTTGGAGGGTTTTAGGAGGTTTCTAATGTACTTCGGTGGTTTCTCAAATTGCCACAAACCCTTCTCCAAGAACCAAGTGATACTTGAGTGATTTTTCTCCCCAAAACATTCATTTTCAATAGGTACCAAACCATAAA
>JARHVA010005509.1:885000-912500 GCA_037957365.1 Torreya grandis | reverse complement strand
TTATCTTCTTGGTAGGCTAATAAGGGAAGATTTAATTTTTCCTTGTGTATCCTCGGTTTTCATTTATTGTTCTGATTCATTTTAATTTGGATGTTTTTCATTTTTTGCTAGTTGATACTTAAATTTTATATGTATGTGTTTATTATAATAGTTTGATCTATCTTAAAGGTATTATATTATAATAAAAAGTAGAAAACTATGGATTGTATCCATCACTAGGTTATGCTAATTTATAATATTTAAAAGGTTTATCTATATATGTTATGTCTACAAACATATATTTATGGACAAAATGTATCCTTTGATTCAAATTAAATGTCTAAAAATCCATTTCATGTGCCCATGGTCTACCTAAAAATATTTTATAATGCACATCACTCAACATAAAATTAAACATAACATACAGTTCCTTAGGGTTTATTATTATATCTAAATTAATTGAGCATATCTCTTGGCAGGGAACATTTTCAAAGCATTTGATGTTCTTATCTTTATCATAAATAAATTCCATATTGACTCCCAATGTTTTTAAATACATTAATTTTAATATATTCCATGTAAATCCATTTAAGGATAATAACCCCATATATAAACATATGTATTATCACACATGTAAGCCATATATATATAAGGATCCTCCACATAAAGATAAGTAAAGGATTGAGATAAATGTGTAAGTGTACATGAGTGTTAATTTCTGATTGTGGATACACTTGAATTCAATAGATGAGAAATTAATTGAATAAATATCAATATTTATACCATAAGCATCAATTATTTTTATATAGAGTCTATATCAAAGTGTGGATAGGGAAGACCTAGATCACCTAGTTTAGCCATATAGTCATTAATGAGGTAGTTTATAAAAATAGGTTTGACTAAGGTATTTTAGACATTAAATTAATTGATTAAAAGGAGATTTATATTTATAGTGTGTTGAATGAGAAAGTCATCATTGTAAAAATATATCATGCCTTCATTGTTATTTAATGTATTGAAAACATATTAAAAATAGGGATGTTTTATATCATTTGGTATAGCTATGTAATTGAATGTAAAAAATAAAATAAAATTGTAGATATTATATTTACTGACTAATTATTACATGAAAAAATTAACCTTTGTATTTTTAAATTTATCATTGGTATCATACACTTTAGTTAAATAGATAACATCATGGGAGGTGTAGGTTGATGCAAAGTGATATTTTGAAAATAACTATTTTGTCACACATGATATGATGCCCTACCTTTTTCGATTATAATAACATGTACCATGGATTATAATATGATTACATGGTGAATAATTAGAGGTGGATAACATATACCACATCTTCTCTTAATGTGTATTATTTATTTTCATTTGTTATTTTGATTCATTTTAAATTAGATTTTTCTACTTTTCGATGGTGGATATGCCAATTTAATATCCATGTGTCCTTTCTAATGCTATGATATGTGATTAAGTTATTATAGTAAACTATTAAAACATAAAATCATGTAGTATATACATTAATATGTTCTATTACTTTATAAAATTTTAAAAGAATTATTGTGTACATTATATGTGTACAAACATCTATTTATGGATAATCTTTATGATCCAATGAAAATTAAATGGTTAAAATTCCATTTCATGTATCTATGGTTTATCTTATGGTTATTTATAATGTATGTGATTCATCATCACATCAATCATAATAGATAGTGTCTTAGCGCCCATTGTGATATCAAAATTAATTGAACCTATTTGTTGGAAATGAACTTTTTCAAAGCCTCTAATGTGCTTATTTTATATTTGAATAAAGTCCATATGGACATAAAATTCTTATTAAAATGTTACTTTTAATATATTCTAGGTTGATCCATTTATGTAAAACTAACCCATCTATATACATCTTTCTTGGCACATAGATAATCCATATATATACAATTATCCACTACATAAGGATATATAATGAACTCATATAGAGATATAATGACACAGGAGTGGCTATTTCTGATTATAGATGGTCTTTAATGTAATGCATGTGTAATGACATTAATAAATCTAAATAATTACATGAAATAATATAGTAGTTTTCTATAGAATCTTATCAAAGTGTGGATAAGGAAGACCTTAATCTCCTATCTGAGCCATTTATTCATGAGTGAGGTGGTTCATAAAAATAGGTTTGACTAAACCATTTAAGACTTTAACTTGAATGAAAAAAATAGATTTTGATTTGAAGTAGGTTGAGTAGGGAAGTCTTCTTTTTCAAAGGATATCATGCCTTCATTTTTCTTCAATATATTTACAACATATGGAAAATAGGCATGTTTTACATCATTTGGTGTAGATATGTCATTGAATGCAAAAAATATAATATCCTTATAGATATTTTACTTCTATATTAACTCCTACATGGATATAACAACTTTTGTATTGTTATATTATCATATAATTTAGTTAATAATATATCACCTTCGGACATGGAGGTCGATATGGAGGGAGATTTTTACTACCACTATTATATCACATATGTTAAGTCACCCAACCCTTTTTGTTTGTAATAACATATATGATAGATTCCACTATAATTCTATGGTTAATAATGGGAGATTAATAAAATTTATCATGATATTGCGATCTATATGGATGAGGAGGAAAATTAGTAATACATGCTCTCTCACATCTATTAGTCACTTGAAGTGGCTTATATTAGGTATTTAGATAATAGGAGTGTCTAAGTATAGATAAATATTCTCAATCAATAATTTCTTGCCTTAGTTATATTAAATATGAGTTTGACTTATTTCATTTCAAGGTTATGTAATATATTGCATAGTTAAGGATTTAAAAATAAAATTATAAAAATCATAGATTGAGTTAGAAAGTATAATGTAAGTTTATCCATTATAGCTATGATATAATACATAAAATAATTAATGAATCAGCCCAATAAAATTGTAAATAATAATGGGAAACATTTTCTCATAAGCTAAACCCATAGTTAGATATAAAAGTATATTTTTATTTTTCTTTCTTAAAAAAATAAAACTAAAAATATTAAATCCTAATTTTTAAAAACTACTATAGAATGTTTTGAAACAAAATAGTCTTTAAATATAATTTGTATAACTAATATAAACCTATGATGAGTTGAATAATAGTACATTATTAATTATATATGATACACATATGTATCAGGCTAAGTAATAACACTTATACACTCAACCCTAACAGGAAAAAGAGTGTGAAATCCTTTGTAAAATGAGATAAATTTCAGATTTTGAATATGTGATGTGGGTAAATTAAAAATTAGGTCTAAAACTCTAATGCAAAGAATTTAATCCTAATAAATTAGAAAGAATACCTAAAGAAAAATAGTACATTTTAACTTATTTTTTATTAATGGGGTTAAGACAAGATAAAAATAGAAATAATTTTGATTGTATAATATGTGTCCAAATTAGGAAAATATGAATGTAACTTATAAAGTATGATATAAATATTTCAATGGCTATAAACATATGACCTATAAGATATGACACTTAACTTATTTCAATTTAGTTCATTTCTAACTTAATATATTATTTGTTAGAGCATTTTTAATAACTAAGTGGTATATTAACCCTTAGCCTATAATTATAATTAGTTAAATAATAAAAATAATATATTTATTTCCACAAGGTGCAAACCTTGTTTAAATAAATAACTATATTATATTTATTTAATTATTTACTAAGTTTTTAATTAAATATTTAATTTGGACATTAAACAATGATGGTTCATTCAGGTTATTAATTATTGGATCCATTGATTTATTTGAGATGGCTGGACCCATTATTCACAATGGTCACCTCCCTTCATATTTATTTATAAAAAGGGTTTTAACCCTATGGTGAAGTTAACTAGATATCTTGACTTTTTGTGAGATATTTGAATTATTAAAAGGATTATGAAGGACTTTCAGAGAAGAAGTAATAGTTTGGAGCTGTATTGGGGGAAGTATTGTTTCTCTATTAATGAAAAACCACTTGCTAGGTTTTTAACCTCTTTGAGGTTTTTCCATGATAAAATATCATGTGTAGTGTGTTACTTTGATTACTTCTATGATTTATAATAATTATTCACTCTGTATCTATCCTGTGTATTCATATTACATATATAGATGAATCTATTCATGATATCAGAGCATGAGGGGTATTTATACTTGACAAAGCAAGTTAATTTGTAATTTTATCGATAGTTTTTCTTAGGGTGTTGTATGTTTTTTTTTTTGGAAAAGTTAGAAAACTCAAGAAAATACTGTTTGAGATATTTGATATCCATCTAAGTACCTCAAATCTCTGGTTTAAATAATTTAGATCATTTCCACACATCTTAAATTCATTTTTTTGAAATTTTTGATAAACCTCATCACATAGAATTCTATCTATATGGTATTGAAAGGGGAAAAACTTCAAACAATTCATTCCTCAAACTTTTCCTAATTTGGTAAGGGCCTTTCAACATTTGTGATCATTTATTGACATTGGATGAGCCATATTGAAGAGTTTTGATTCGGTTCCTTATTCTCCATCTTCCTTGGAAGCAATAATACAGCCTAACCATCTAGAAGAAATTAAAAAAACATGTTTTATGGCCTCAAACTATGCCTTGAAGGTCCCAAAGCCTTAGTTTGGTAAATACAAGGTGTTTTACAAATTTTTAGAGCTTGAGAAATTTTGTGTGGTCCTATATAATTTTTATCTCTCCTCTAGAATGTCATAGTATGTGATGGTATTTACCCCATTAAGGTGAATATCCAAAGGCTCTAAAATGTAATAATTCAATCAATATCAATAACATAATTTTTCAATAGAGGTAAATGTCATATATAGTGGGTTGAACTCCTATCTTTTAGGATTCAACACTTATCCCTATTTCTAAACACTTCCATACACAATCTATGTGAGAGAATATCTCACTTAAAACCTCACATAATATGAATAATAATTATAATAATCATGTTATGACTAATTCCTAACATTCCCCTATATAGTTATAACATGGGGGTGAGGAACTACTCACCTAAAGTTCCCCAAATGAATTTGGATGTCAGGTTTGCCTAATAATGCATCCAAAATACATTAAATTGGAGAGTCTATTACAATTGGGATAGCTTTAATATTTTATTTATTTAAAAAAAATTTAGTTGATGACTGATTTGATGGCTTATTTTCTAAAAAAAACTGATGCTAATACGACTATGACTTATGACAAAAAAATTGACAAGATGCTTTTGATTTTTGAAAGTTGACATAAAAATAAAAGATTTTGACATGACCAAAAAATTGTGACTATCAAATTTCAATCAAATTCTCTATAGATTAAATAGACCATGACTCAATAATAAACCATAAAACACTTATAAATAATGAAAAACCTAATCTTTTTACTTCCTTATATTATATACAATAACTTTCTTATTAAGTAATATATAAAAAATTTGAATAACCAAGACTTAGAAACAAAACATTATATCGACTACAAAAATAACTAGATCCTAATTTTTAAAATTTTTTAATATAATAAACACAATAATTGACTCATATTAAAAATAGTAACTAATCGATTCTTCTTAATTTTAAATATACCTATTTGATAAAATTAACTCAATCCTGAAAAGTAGAAGATAAAATCTAAACCTAAAATGAGGAATCTTTCTCCACCATATAGATCTTGGATATTAATATCAACACTGAGGTTGAATGATTTGATTAGTATAACCATTTAGAGGTAGAGAAAAAGGAAGCTTCCACTGGAATTACAATCTGAGCTAAGATAGAGTGAGATAGATTTGGATTAGAGATGATCCAAATGATATTTGAAGCCGGTATGTGTGTCATAGAGGATAACAATACAATTGAGTTGTTGTTACAATATTGAAGCTTTTAGATTACTTTGGTAGAATTCAGGTTGTCAAATATAAACATATATACAAAACCATTGTGAAAATGTGGTAGAAATGATGCATAAATGGGATTTAAAATCCATAATAAAATAATGATGAGATGGGTGATGGTCATTTTTTGTTTGAAGTGATAACTATTTTTAGATCAATCTAGTCTCAAATGGGTGATGGTTCCAAGCTACCAAGCTGAGTGAAAGAATATGGAGCCTTGAGACAATATACATTGGAGTTTTTTCTATAGCTTCATGTAAAATTTTCTACTGCTAAAGAGGAATTTAAGGTTACCATGGAGAAAGGTTAGGTTACTAAGGTTAATAAATAGTTGGGTAGGTAGAGATATGGATTGATATCTACAATTGCATGGTACAGTGGCCATGTATGTTGTATGTGCTGAGAGACATGACAAAGAAGATATGATTTTCTAGTGTGTGGAGGAGGACATCATCTTGATAATCTTGGAATGACTAAACTCTTCAAGAGAATGTGTGTGGCCTTGTATGACCAACCAGATGCTATAGAAGCTTGTATATCTTTGTAAGGGAAGATCCAAAAAGTGAAGACTACAATAATTCTATATTATCATGCAAACTAAAAATTCTAGAACTGGTAAATATTTTATATATTTTTAATATAAAAATATATTTATCATCATAAAAATGATATTGAATTAAGCACATGGTATACATTGCTAGTTAAAAATTAGAGATTATGAAATTCCTAATGAATGAAAGGACTTTGTCACATGGTCTGCACTGATCAGTCCTATTATGATCAAGACCAAAATTATAGAGAGGTCTAAGAACCTGCTCTGATAGCACTGAATGGATTTATCTAATTAATGTTAAAGAGCCAAAGGCTCTAAATTGTGTAGATAACAAAACAATTCAATCAATCTCAATAAAATAATTATTCTATAGAGGTATATTGCATATATAGTGGGTTGATCTCCTATTTTTCAGGATTCAACACTTATCCCTATTTATCTCAACTTCCCTATAGAATCTACGTGAGATAATATATCACTTAAAACCTCACACAATATGATTAATAATTGTAATAATCATGTTAGGACTAATTACTAACAGTATACCCTAAGCAACTGAATATTTTGTTGAGTGAAAGATCAAATTTTGAGGATTCGATTGGATTTTTCCTATAAAAACTAGGAGGTCTATAAATTTTGGTTTATAGGTTATGAAGCTACATTTATTTTAATCTTTATTTAATTATTCTTACCACTTGGTTTAACCTTATAATTAAATTTATCTAAAAACTCTTCATATAATTTTTTGTAAGAGTTTATGTATCCTTAATTTTATTCATATAAATTAACTTGATTATTTTATCACTAAATATATGGCATAACTCATCAAATAATTTGAACCTATAGAAGATATTTGACTCATGGAGTGGTTCTATAAAATTTTGATTAAATATATATTTTTATCCATTTTTATCCATAACATTGTTCATCTTGGCTATCATATTTTTTTCAATGTATGTATTTATTGATAGGTTCATTTGACCTTTGGTTTAACATAGTAACATATACATAAGATAACTCCCCATCAATGTCTATACAGACATTTGATATCAATTGGTCAACTAGTGGGTTGAATTGTCTTACATAATTAAGATGGAGATGAAAGTAATATTTTAGCTCATAGTGATTAAAACCTCTTGGAAATCAATTTGTCAATAGCTTGTCATTTTATGCATAGTAGAAATAAGTTACATAAAATCATCTAATATTCTACTTCGGATTATCTTTACCTTTTATAAATGGATACATGGAGCAATTAATCCTTTTTTTAAAGGGTAAGCTACATATTAGGGGTTTATGGATTATCGATCAAAGTGTGTGAATCCATGGCATAACTAGATCTTGATGCACCTTCTCCTAGATATAACACCTTGTCAATCAAATCTTTAAAAACTTACTCAAGTGAATGTTCATTATGAAATATTATCAATGGAATATATGTAACCATCATGGGATAGATAAATGTTTTTGTTCTGTCGATGAATGGGAAATGGAATTTTTTGAATGCCTAAAGCTTCCTCCAAATTTGGGTTGAATACAACATATGTTAATAGAGCATAGGCATGGGAATAGTACTAATAGTAGTGGCATAGATGCTTTATGTTGAAATTTGAGTAGACATTTTATGCTCATATATTGTTATATATAGCATTTATTTGATTCTATGTTGTTTATGTTAAAATATTCAACTAAATTTTCATTATAGAGCCATATTCTTGATCTTTATTAGTTTTTTAATCAATCTTAATATTAATGATAAACTTATTGATTGAGTTAATAGTGACTATTTTACAATACATGATAGGAAAAAGTAATGGATGCATGCAATACTTTGGTGTAAATAGTATTAACAAAATGTATCTCTAATTGAATGTTCTAAAAATAACATTAGAAGAAGGCTTTAGATTATGCATTATTAATTTTAGCCTTATTTGTGTATTTATATTTGATATTTCTTACCCATTTCATTACATAGGTAATCCAAATAATATACAATATCGATGAAGATCAATATGAAAATAATATTTTAATTCCTCATGTTAAAGAATAATGATCATGCAAAATGATCATGATGAATGTGCATTATTCAACAATATTAAAAACATTAATTGAAATGTAAAACCTTAAGACTTAAATTTAAATCATTGGGAGGATGAAGCCCTAGGGGTAAACTTAGGGATATGCACTATTTTATATGCATATAGGTTATTCAATATATTTTAAATTAAGTTTTATTAATTGTCAGGATTAATATAATTAAAATAGAGATTTAAATTTAATTTGAATAAATTCATATGGCATTAAAGTATACATCTAAACATAAAAGAGTGATGTTAATTCTTCAAGTTTCATAAGGGAATATGCTAGATATAAAATGTATTAAATACATGATTATACTTATAATTTATGGTTGAATATATATAAATTTTATTATATTATAGAATTAAAATCAAGGATAATCACACCTATGGTTCATTTTCTCATATAATTGATTCACAGTCTACACTGAGTTATTTCTGAAGGATCGAGTAAATATCATTGGTTGATACTGAGCTATTTATTAGTACTAATCTACATGGAATTAGGGCACAATGAATATATTTTCATGTATAACACTGATAACATGTTCAAATGTAGAAATCAACATCATTTATCTTGAAAATCTAGATATTATTTTGAGGGATATAAACGTAGAAAAAGGGGAAAGTGTAATCAATTGAGTTGACCCAAATCAACCTTTTATGAATATTTAACACTTTTTATCTATCTAATACTCTGAGGATGTATGTCAAACCACATATAGTTATCCCACCTAGTGTGATTGTAAAATTATGTTCCTTTGCTATATGTATGGGACTAATAACTAGATTTTGTAATTTACAATGATTTATTTGATATGTATCCCTATCTTACATAATGGTTTTTGTAACACAATGTTATCTCATAACATGTTTCAGATGTAAATATAATACTATAATGGTATCATTCATTTTATTACATTTAGTAAAATGAACCACCTTGTTAAACCTATCTATAGTAAAAAAATTAAATTTTTACTTCTTTATGTATTTGTAATTCCAAACATAAAGCTCCAAATAAAATATGTCCACCATCCTCTTTGTATTAGTAGTGACATATGCGACCCTATATTTTATGAATGACCATTATCCAAATAGAATATCCTACACATTTGAACATAGATGGCCACATCTATATTCATATTTGGCAACAAATACTTTTCCTCCACCAAAGCTATTACCTTATCCTCATCAAATTATCCACCCAAATCACCATTATGTAATTTTATTATAATAATATCTATCATAGACCTAACTATAATGAATAATTATTTTATCTTGAAGAGATAACCATATTTTATAAGATACTCATCATGAAAATTACATGTCTCAATTAATGTATTGTTAATTTGTTTGACTACCTTCAAAATTTTTAGCTTAGTATCAACCAATTCCTTAACAAATTAAAATCTAATTACTTCACACACCATAATATTTTATAGTGCCACTCACCTGATCAAAACCTCATTTTCCCTCATTTATATTTAAAAATAAAAGTATATCCTTGTAATAAATATACCTACCTTAATTAACTATAATTTTACTTCATTTGAGTGTTCACATATTTCAAGGCCTCATGGTGTGTAAATAGGATAAACTATTTAGGAACTAGATAAACCTCTAGTGTATTAATGAATGTATAATGAAATTAAATCCACCATCATATGTAGATAAATTATGTTTTACCTCATTCAAATTATCACTTAAATATGCCATGAGAATTAGTTCTTGACTCAACACAACACCAAAGCCCACATATGAAGCATCACAATCAACCTAAAAGACTATTTTAAAATATGATAATGCTAATAAACATTTTATATCATCTTGTTCTTCAACTATTGAAAGATTTATGTTGTTTCCCTTATCCACAAAATAATATTTTCCCCTAATGAAATCTATTATTTGTGAAATAATACCACTAAATTTCTTAATGGAATCTATGTAAGCATTTACTAAACCATTAAAAAATATTACCTATGATATTACTATTGGGATAGTCCACTCAATCATTGATTTTACTATTTATTTATCCATTCTAACACCATCTTCTAAAAATCTTTAAAAAAAAAATTATATTATATAAACTTACAATTTTTTAGATTTTGATAGAGATTTTACTTTATTATAAACAATACTACAATGAAAATTTGACTATAGTGATTTTATTTAATCTAAATCAATATTAAAATATCATCAAAATAAACCTCAAAATAAATATCAATGTAATCTCAAAGCACTATGTTCATCATTATCATAAGTGCCATCACGCAATGTTGTCACTCTAGCCATCATTTATCATTACATTATGTAAAGGTTACTCATCAATGTAGGATCATATTAAAAATTCATACAAATATGAATCATCGTCAACTACCTTGTTGTCATTTAATGCTATCATGGGTGACAAAGTTATAGTATTGTTATGTGTACTAATGATTTTATCAAGTGATGATCATATGTTATAGGTAGAGGTTACATTTTTAATGTATAAAGTACCTTTTAGGTGTCCTTATTTTCAATTAACACATGTTTATGAAAATGATCACTAAATATCTTCAATTGGTAGTTTCCATTTTTCATCAATCTAGATTCCTCTATGGGAGTGATCAAACATTTAATGTTGTCATCTATGAGATATTTGTATCTTATTTCTTAGATTTAAACATCTATTCATTGAATACCTCACAATATGATGATACTCTCTATGTATACACTATAATAATAGTTCTTTGGTCTAAGCCTACTTGGATCTAAATATTATGGATGAGGAAGTGAGATAAGGATATAGTTGAGAATATTCTTTAGTATCACATGAGGAGGTAATGGTGATTATGAAAACCGTCCTTTTTGGTAGATTTATCAATTTTAACTATTTTTATAGGTTATGAAACTACATTAATTGTAATCTTCACTTCATTATATTAACACTTGGTTTAAGCTTCTAATTTAATTTTATTTTGAACCTCTCTATCTAACTTTTTCTAGGAGTTTATGTATACTTAACTTTATTCATATAAATTAACTTAATTTATTTTCTCATGCTATATGGCATAACTCATTAAATAATTTGAATATCTTGAATATGATTAACTCATGGGGTAGTGATATCAAACTTTGGTTGAACATATCTTTTTATTCTTTTCTATCCATAACATTTCTCATCTTGTCTAGCTTACTTTTTATTATTAAAGCACAATGTTATTGGTAGGTTCATTGTGTTAGGTATATTTGTTTTAGTACTCACATGGGTCAGAAAATATTGTAATAGTTAGATAAAAATAAACAATTATTTATGTTGATAACTCATGTAGATAGAAATATGTGAGAGAATAAAGGAGGAAATAGAAATCTTGGAAAAGATTTATGCATTTGAAGATTATACTTCCCTCATATCTTATAGGAGCTCATAGAGCTATTTATATTATATTAATCCATTGTATTAGACATATGAAATATATTATCAAATAGAAGAATATTATTTCCTTGATGTATATATTTATTTTTATATTATAAGGTGTAAATTTTTACATAAATAATTATCTAGTATTGGAGTATAAAAATGTCCAAATGATTATCCTTTGAAGTGTTTGACCCATTCTTACTAGCATCAAACTCATCATGTATCTCTAATAAATAGTGCCCCACAAAATTTTATCTTATCTTCACTATGAAGATTGATTTTAGCCTTCTAAATCTATAATCAAGCACCATAAAAAGTAAATAGGACTAGCTTCTCTCAAAATATCTTCATTATATTTTTTTCATCATGCAATCGTGGATCTACTTATAGAATAAATATTTTTTTTCTCTTAGTTTGGATTTACTCTATTGTGGACTTGAATTGATCCACATAATTTTTGTATGGATGCCATATACATTCAGGTATTACATATCCTTAAGTAGTTACGTTACATCCATGAGTCTCTCCAATTTTACCATTTGTAAAATATGAAAATCTCTATGTGAATTCACCAATTTAAATGCCTTGGTTATCAATATTGACCTATATTTAAAATCTAACATTTGGATTAGCTCAATTCTTCATTAAATCACCATTTTGATAGATGGAAGTTTTTTATTTATTATTGTTTTAGGTTTTAGTTTTTAATAATTATCCATGAAGTTTTTAATTATTGGTATTTTATGAAATCTTGTCAACATAATCTGTGATGTTTATTTACATAGTCTTTATAAAAATTTTAAAATAAAACAAAAAGAAATAAGGAATTTGTGAATGTCAAAATTATTGTAAAAATTAAATAGTTGATATTTTATTATTTGGAAAGAAAAATCTTTATAAGGATGCAATTTTGGTAGAAACTAACATATAGTAGTGTTTCTTTGGTCATATTTTAAGATGGATATTCCAATCAAAAAACTTACTAACCTTATCTTTCATACATGGAAAGTTAAAAGTCAAATACAAATAATTAACAAAATATTATGCGGAATAGTCAGTGGGAAAGAAACTCAAGACATATATGTAAATAAATTAATGAAATGGAATATCATAGTTGATAAGGCCAAAGCCATTATAGGTCTTGCAGTGTCTAATATTGAACTACAATATGTAGATTTAGAAAAACCATCCATATAAATTTGGGACAATTTGAATAAGATGTTTGGTGCTAATTTGATTAATAAAAATTCTCTCTAAAGACATGATTATTCAAATTAAAAAATAGTGAAGGAGTTATTATGTCTAGTCATATAAATGATCTTAGATCTCTTATGAGTTGGATAGCAAAAGTTAAAGCCCTAATTAATGAATAAGATGAAAAAGCTATTTTTTTGAATAATTTGTCTTCAAAATACAATAATTTTATTTTAACTCTTGGTAAAATGAAATCTCAATCTCTTGAATATTTGATATCATCACTCTTAACATAAGAAAAAAGATCAATATCAAGAATGACAAAGAAATTGTGTTGTACATAAAAATAGTCTTAAGAACCACAAAAATAATAAGGAAGATAAGAAATGTTATTACTATAATAGAAAAGTACATGAATCTTGGAAATTTAAGATTAGAGATAATGATGTAATTAAGGGAAAACTCAAATATATTATAATAATAGAAGGTGAACCAACAACTGAGGAAGAACTAATGAATGATGGAATTTCCTATAATTTTTAATACTTGTTATACTAAGTTTCATATCCATGAGGATGGAGGACACATGAGGTTGGAGGACATTTAGAGTCCTCTATCAAGCCACTAGTAATTAGGTTGAACAATGTTTTAATAGCATATTTTTTCATTTTTTTGCTTTTTGCTTTTTGATATTTTTATTTTTCTATTATGTGTTGAATAAACCCCTATACCATCATTTTATAATGATACACATTCTAAAGAAACACTTTTTTAGGGAAGGAAAATATATCAAGTTAAAATTGACATAGATGGAGGTCAAGATAGTTCATAAGCTCTAGGACTCTGGAGGATTTAGAATTTAAGAACTGAGGGGATGAGAATGGTCCCATAGAATTCAACTCAATAACTAAACCTTTACGAGGTTAAAGAGGAAAATTTATGGATTTTTACCTCGGCTATGCACCTTTTTTAGAGAGTAGTGACCACAAAATTTGTTTTCCTTTTCCACCATGTTAGCACTAAGGGGGAAAATATTGGGTATATTTATGTTAGTACTCACATGGGTGAGTAATATTGTAATATTTAGATAAAAATAAATAATTATGTTAGTTGAAAACTCACATAGATAGAGATATGTCAGAGAATAAATAAAGAGTTAGAAATATTTGGTGACATTTGTGCTTTTGAAGATTAGCCTTGACTCATATCTTGAAGGAGTTCATAGAGCTATATATAATATATTAGTCCATTATATTAGACATCCTGAATATCTTATCAAATAAAATAATATTATTACCTTCATGTAAAGGTTCATTTTTACATTGCAACTGCATAAATTTGTATCATAATTATTACATTGGACCCTTGGTTCAACATAGTAATTTATGCATAGGATAACTCCTCAATGATGTTGATGGAAAAATTTGATACTAATTGATCAATCAATTAGTTTAATTATCTTACATAATTAAAAAGGAGATCATAGAACCATCTTAATTAATAGTCCTTCAAAGTTCTAAGAAATAAATTTCTCAATAATTGGTCATTTTATGCATAATACAAATAATTTCCATGGAATGATACATTGTGCTACTCGAGATCATATTTACATTCATATAAATGGATACTTGGTGTTATGAATCCTATTGTTAAAGGTTAAGCTATTATCTCAGGGTTTCATGGTTTATCATTCAATGTGTGTGAATTTATGATATAAGTAGCTTTGGATCTAGTACAATACCATAAGATTTAACATCATATGCAGAGTATTTATTTTTGACCTCATTCAAATTATCATTGAAATATGTTATGGGCCATAATTCTTGAATCTAAATATCACTAATATGCATATGTGAAGCATTATAGTTAACCTCAAACACATTTTTAAAATCTAGAAATACTAAAAAATAAATTGACAACATTATCTTCAACTATTGAAAGCAATATATTTTTTTATGTTATCTATAAAAATTATTTTCTCGTTATTAAATATATTATTGGTGTAACAATACCACTAAAATTCTTAAATGATTTTATTTAAAAAAATACTAAACTATTGAAACATCTTATCTGTGATATGGTTCTTGGAATGGGAAACTCAATCATTGCCTCAACCTTTTCTTCATCCATTACAAAACTATCTTATAAAAATACAAATATAGAAAATAAAAAATTATTATGTATATACTTGTAATTTTTTTTTTCATATAGCTTTTCCTTTCTTATAAATCATAATACCATTCTCAAATTCCTTACTGTTATTATTTTCTCTTAATTAATATAAAAATATCATTAACATAAACCATAGAAAACATACCAAGGTAATCTTGTATCACTATGTTAATAAATCTCATATGTACCATTGCAAAATGTTCTTAGACAAACAATTATGAATCATTATAATATATGAAGGTTGTTCATCACTATAAGGTCATATGAAAAATGCATATAAAAATGAATCACCATCAATTATTTCACCCTCATTGAATGTGATCATGGGTCATGAAGGTAGAATATACCTAATTATATTAATGATAATATTAAGTGGATAATCATATGTTTCATGTGAAGGATACATTTTTAATGATAAATCACCACTAAGGTGTCCTTAGATTTAATTTGACACAAGTTTACAAATATTATTGATAAATATCTTGAATTATATATTTTCATTATTCTATTATCAATACTCCTCTTTGTGAGTGTGAAAATAGATAATGTTGTCATCTATCAAATCTTGTACCTTATTTATTAGCTTTAAACAATTATTAATTTAGTGTTTCACAATCTGATGATACTCAAAATGTATACATCATAATCATAGTTCATTAGTGTATGTATACTTGGATCTATATCTTATGGATGAAGGAGTTTGATAATGATACACATGACAATATTCTATGGTAACACATGAGGAGGTAACTATAATCATGAAAACAACCCATTTGGTAGATTTACAAATTATAAATGATCTGTATGTTATGAAAATACATTGATTATAATCTTCACTTCATTCTAACTATCACTTGGTCTATACTTATACTTCAGTTTTATTTTATACCTCATTACCTAAGTTATTATAGAAGTTGATGAACATACTTAATTTTATTCATAACAATCAACTTCATTTATTTGTCACTCACTATATGTCATAACTTATCAAATAATTTTAATATCCTAAATTTAATTCCCTCATTGAGTGGTTCCATCAAACTATGATTAACTATATCTTGTAATCCCATTTTATGCATAACACAAGTCATTTTGGATAGAATGATTTTGAATCAAAGCACATAGTTATTTATTGGTTCATTAGACCCTTGATTTAACATAGCAATTTATGCATAGGATAACTCAACATTAATGTTGATGGAAACACTATGATACCAATTGGTCATATAATGGATCGAATATTCTTACATAATTGAGTTTTATATCATAGAACAACCTAAATTCATATCTCTTCAAAGTTATAGGAAATAACTTGGTCAATAGTTTGTCATTTTATGCATAATATAAACAAGTTACATGGAATGATCTAGCATGTTTCTTTCTATCATATTTAGGTTCATATAAAGGGATATTTAGATCTATGAATCCTATTGGTAAAGGCCGATATACTATCTCATCGGTATATTACTTATCGAGCAAAGTGTGTAAATCCATGGCATGAATATCTCTTAGTGGACCTTGATTTAGCTACTATACTTGGGCATGTAGATATAAAGTTATTCTGAAGGGAATATTTTTTAAATAATTTTAGTAATGAAATATTTGTAACCATCATAAGAGGGGTGAATATTTTATTCATATGAATGGGAGAGATAAATTATTGAAGTCCCTTTGTCACCCCAATTTTTTTTGTGGATATCATATAGGTTACCAGAGTATAGGATTAGGAATTGATGCAGGAGCATCTGCAACGAATTTCAAACTATTGTATTTTCCTCTAAAATGTTGAAATTAAGGAGAAAATGTAAAAAGTAAAAGTAAAAAGGTAAATGTGGAGCTGTTGAGGAAATGAGGGGATATTAGAATATGCTGGAAAATTAAAAACTGTATTTTGTTTGCCTAAGCCCAAGTTGGGCATGGAGGTTTGATGGAGGTTTTTAAAAAACAAAAATATAGATAAATAAAGAAAAATCCAATTAAAGTGAAAATTGATTAAAGAGGAGGACAGGAGAGTACGTAGAAGAGAAGGAGGAGGATCTCCATGAAGGAGAGAAGAGGAGAAAAGAAGAAGAAGAAGAAGTATGTAAAAAAAAATAGCAAGGAGCGCAAGAAACAGTTCGATCTGCTAGTTTGTGGAAGAATGTAATAGTTTGTTTTTAAGAAGTTTTGACAGAACTGTGAGTTCTGTGGTTGTATGGTGTGGAAAACATAGAAAATTTGTTGAATCCTTGACTGAATGGAAAGTTGTTCCGGCTGATTAGAAAAAGGAGAGGTCTGTATGATCCTTTAATATATTTTGTTATATGAATCCTCAATAATTTTAATTTACACTAGTGTATTCTGTTGTCTTAAATTGTTATCAAAATAATTCAATGTCTCCGTATTGTCTCTATCCCTGTTTTCCAATATTGACAGTCGTATACAGTAAATCTAAATCATGTGGAAAGTTTTGTATGGGTCGTTTTGACTATAGAATTTGACATAGGAATTTCTTAAGACTAAATTACAGGTACTAGACTATTGAAAATTCTATCGACTTCGATGAATAATCTAGAAATAACTCTTGGCCTGTAGGTGTATTTTTGTTCTGTGTAAAACTGAATTCTAGTTTTAGTTACAAAAGAGGTAGTAAATACTAGAATAGGGTGTTAGAATTTCTAAAGATTGGTGAGAGATTAGAAGAGACAGTTTCTGATGTAATACAAACATTCTAGGTCAAAAAAGATCATAAATCCTCAGCTATGGATGATTCAGTTTTTAGTGCAGAGGGTTGGTCGTCTAATTTTGAGAACATCTATCATGTGAATAGGTCTGTCTAGTTTTCGCTGACACTCACAAGTGATGTCACTCAACTACGAATTTGTTTTCCCTTGCGGTCTCAAAGTCGGGGTATTCATTTACAAGGCAACAGTGTTATGTTTGGCGCACACCTCTTGAGAAAATTGAATATCATTGGAAATAGCCTGTAAGCTATGGTATTGATCCATCAGACAATCATTGTATGTCATGAAACCGACGCATCACAAATGCAGACAAACCCCACACATCTTGCGACTTTGTGTACCTGCCGATAGATTTCAAAACAAGTGTAATCTGGGTTACGCATTTGTGGATTTATTTCTGCTAAAGTTACATGGAAGCTTTATAGAGGTTTCCACATAAAACGTTGCGCTGTCTAAAATTCTAGAAAGATTTGCCAGGTTACATATGTCTGGCTTCAGGGTCGAAGCTCGCTGGAAGATCACTTCAAAAAGTCTCAGTTTGAATGTGATACGGACAAGTATTTGCCAAAAGTGTTTGATCCACCATGCAACGGTCAGGTTTCCACAATTGTTACAGTCATTGGTGAACACGGGCAATCTGAATCAGTAGCAATAAGCAGAAGTAGGAAGGTCATTGTGAGAAAATCAAGGGAAGACTCTGACCCAATTATACGTGTTAACAATTCGTCTTGCTCTTGGCATAGACGGACTTCCAACCACCCCTAAAAAAAAACTAAGGATGCCAGGTCCCATGTTTATAAAGAAGTAAATTAACTTTTAATTTCAGAGGGGTCAATAAATCAGAAAAAAGGTGAATGTTGGAGGCCCCTGTTTGCAGTCTGATGTCAGCATTGTATCATTTTGGTATAAGGTCAGTCCATGGCAGGTTCCATCATTTTGGTATCAGAGCTTGAAGCTCTTGGGGAATTAGGAATGGATCATAAGTTGCTACAGAATTTGGTATAGTTGCATTTGTGAATGATGTTACAGTTGTGACAGGAATTGGCAAGGATCAGTAGGACAAGCACTGAAAGACTCTGCTAAAGAAAAGGTATGAGCAACTTTGCTTTTGATATGAGTTTATTTTTTTAAGAAGTAAATAGGTGAAAAGAAAGGCAGCCAAACCATTGAGGCTTAAGAAGAAGAGAAGCCAAGGAAGGCTTAGTGAAGAAGATCCAAGAGGAAGCTTGGATAGCTTGCCAAAAGACTAAGGTGAAACAGACTTAGGTGAGGTAAAGGATGAAGTTTTGAGAAGAGTGATAGAGGGACTGCCTAGAAGAAGAAGATCCAAAGCAAGGTAAGCTTGGATTTGTAATTTGAGTTTGATGAAGTGTTGTCTAAAGAGTTGTTGCAGGATTGAGAAGAAGATCAAAAGGCTAGGATGCAAAAGGCCTAGGTGAGATCACGTGGATTGTCAAAAGACCAGTCAAGGAGAAAAGGCTTGGGTGAGACAAGGGATCAAGAGACCAAGGTGGAAAAGACTTGGGTGAAAATCTCAGAGATGGAAGCATTGTTGAAGGCACTACAGAGCAGCAAGGCATATGAGGGCAGCAAGAGGAAAGCAAGCATCAAAGGTATGACTAGTGTTTATTTTGATAGAGAAATTGCTAGTTTGAAGAAAGAATTAGCTAAGGTTAAGGATGAGTATGAATCTTGGATGCAGCTGAATAGGAAAACATGGGTATGGCCAATGAATAAGAGGATAAAGTGGCCAATAGATCTCCTAGTGAAAAGGAGAAGGAGGCAAAAGAAGATTGCCATGAAGAGGGAAGCCCAAAGAGGCAAGAAGATAAGAAGGTTGCCAAGTGAGCAGCAAGAGGAAGAAGTTGAGAAGAAGGTTCTCATTGAGGAGAACAAGAGAGAAGAGAGAAAAGATGAAGTGCCAGGAAGAGTACTTGAGAAGATGAGAGTGTTCATTAAGAGGATACTCATGGAGACATTATGGTCTCTTGTTTTTGTATTTAATGCTCTTTTTGAGAGGGTAAATGCAGGTATGAGCAGCCTATTGAAGGTCAAGAGAAGGGCCTTGGAGAGTGAAGAGATTAGTGCAGGAGAAGACACCAAATGCATAAGTGAATGTGCAGGAGAGAGAAGTAAGTTTGCTGTTGATAAGGGAGATGAAACTGAATTCCATGATGCCATTGAATGCCAGGAAGAAGAGGAAAGAGGACAGCCAAGCACAGAGAAAGATTGCTCCGTGGAACAAACTATCAAAGAGGTAAATGAAGTGTTAAGTGCTGATTTTGATTGTTATTGTGAGCATGAAGATATTAATACACAGGTTAGAAGAGGCAAGAGGAAGATGAAGTCTTCACACAAAGCGGTCAATCATGGCTACATAATGCCTAAGTGGATGGTGAAGCACACAAGCAAGCAACAAGTAAGCAAGCAGCAAGTTTACCTTATAAGATTGATTTTTCTCATATTCCTAATATGAATGTAAATGCGCAAGAAAATAAAAGGACAAATAAGATTGGTTTTTCAGTATTGTCACAAGAGCATGGTTACAAAGTGCCAAAATGGCTAAAGGGATCAGCAAATGATAAGAAGGAGAATCTAGTATGGGTACCTAAGAAGGCAAAGAATGAAGATGTGAGAAATCAATGGAGAAAGGTAAAGGATGACACAAGCACATGGAAAGGTAAGTCAATTGCTTGCAATAAATGGGAGAATGATTTGTTTGAATCATTTAATGATATTTTTATGAAAAATGAGGAATGGAAAGTGGCTGTAAGGACTAATACGCAGCAAGGAGAGACTTCCAAAGGAATAGATGATGGAGAAAGGAAAGAATATGCAGCAGAACAAACAAGATGGCTTCAAGTAGAGATTGAAGAAAGCAAAGAGACAGAAGGTATGAATACTGCAATTGTTTTTGATGAATATACTGATGTTGGTGAAGAAGCTGATTTGTATGAAGAAACTATAAAATGGATGAATGTAATGATAGAGGATGAAAGACAATCTAGTCCTAAATCTGATATAGGACATAAAGATTTGGATGAGTTTGTGTTGAGTGATGAGATGAAGAGTAAGGCTAGTAAGGAACAAGCAATCCTTCAGGTTGATAAGCCCACGTTTGATGAAGATTGTGAGATAGATGAGATCTCACTAAAGGTAGAGTTAAGAATGATAGAGGAGCTGTTTGGTAATTCAAGAGAGATGAAGGAAGATACAAGCTATGGTAAAGGCAGCATTGGAAAGAGTGAGACAAGACAAGAGCAAAGGAATGAGACCAAGGCAGTTGTGGTCAAGAAACAAGAACAAAAATGTGAAGGCAGCCAAGAGGCTTCATGGCCTCAATGTTTTTCTACTAAGGTGGCTTTTGATGTTTTGAATGCAGGTATGGAAGACATATATGAAGATGAAGACTTATGTTTTGAAGACATATATGAAGATGAAAACTTTGGAAATACATATGAAAATGAAGCATGGAAGTGGGAGATGGCAGCTGAGAAAGAAATGAGAAGAAGAACATACCAGAAGAGGAAGAAAAGCAAGATGAAAGGCAAAGACCAGCAAACACAAATTCAAGCATTATCATTGACAAGAAGACCGTGGGATCCAGGTATAGAATGAAGGCTACAACATGAAGGCAGCAGTTCATTTGAACTAAAGTCCAAATTGTTTCTAGAGGGAGAGTATGATGCAGGAGCATCTGCAACGAATTTCAAACTATTGTATTTTCCTCTAAAATGTTGAAATTAAGGAGAAAATGTAAAAAGTAAAAGTAAAAAGGTAAATGTGGAGCTGTTGAGGAAATGAGGGGATATTAGAATATGCTGGAAAATTAAAAACTGTATTTTGTTTGCCTAAGCCCAAGTTGGGCGTGGAGGTTTGATGGAGGTTTTTAAAAAACAAAAATATAGCCAAATAAAGAAAAATCCAATTAAAGTGAAAATTGATTAAAGAGGAGGACAGGAGAGTACGTAGAAGAGAAGGAGGAGGATCTCCATGAAGGAGAGAAGAGGAGAAAAGAAGAAGAAGAAGAAGTATGCAAAAAAAAAAAGCAAGGAGCGCAAGAAACAGTTCGATCTGCTAGTTTGTGGAAGAATGTAATAGTTTGTTTTTAAGAAGTTTTGACAGAACTGTGAGTTCTGTGGTTGTATGGTGTGGAAAACACAGAAAATTTGTTGAATCCTTGACTGAATGGAAAGCTGTTCCGGCTGATCAGAAAAAGGAGAGGTCTGTATGATCCTTTAATATATTTTGTTATATGAATCCTCAATAATTTTAATTTACACTAGTGTATTCTGTTGTCTTAAATTGTTATCAAAATAATTCAATGTCTCCGTATTGTCTCTATCCCTGTTTTCCAATATTGACAGTCGTATACAGTAAATCTAAATCACGTGGACAGTTTTGTATGGGTCGTTTTGACTATAGAATTTGACATAGGAATTTCTTAAGACCAAATTACAGGTGCTAGACTATTGAAAATTCCATCGACTTCGATGAATAATCTAGAAATAACTCTTGGCCTGTAGGTGTATTTTTGTTCTGTGTAAAACCGAATTCTAGTTTTAGTTACAAAAGAGGTAGTAAATACCAGAATAGGGTGTCAGAATTTCTGAAGATTGGTGAGAGATTAGAAGAGACAGTTTCTGATGTAATACAAACATTCTAGGTCGAAAAAGATCATAAATCGTCAGCTATGGATGATTCAGTTTTTAGCGCAGAGGGTTGGTCGTCTAATTTTGAGAACATCTATCATGTGAATAGGTCTGTCTAGTTTTGGCTGACACTCACAAGTGATGTCACTCAACTACGAATTTGTTTTCCCTTGCGGTCTCAAAGTCGGGGTGTTCATTTACAAGGCAACATTGTTATGTTTGGCGCACACCTCTTGAGAAAATTGAATATCATTGGAAATAGCCTGTAAGCTATGGTATTGATCCATCAGACAATCATTGTATGTCATGAAACCGACGCATCACAAATGCAGACAAACCCCACGCATCTTGCGACTTTGTGTACCTGCCGATAGATTTCAAAACAAGTGTAATCTGGGTTACGCATTTGTGGATTTATTTCTGCTAAAGTTACATGGAAGCTTTATAGAGGTTTCCACATGAAACGTTGCGCTGTCTACAATTCTAGAAAGATTTGCCAGGTTACATATGTCTGGCTTTAGGGTCGAAGCTCGCTGGAAGATCACTTCAAAAAGTCTCAGTTTGAATGTGATACGGACAAGTATTTGCCAAAAGTGTTTGATCCACCACGCAACGGTCAGGTTTCCACAATTGTTACAGTCATTGGTGAACACGGGCAATCTGAATCAGTAGCAATAAGCAGAAGTAGGAAGGTCATTGTGAGAAAATCAAGGGAAGACTCTGACCCAATTATACGTGTTAACAATTCGTCTTGCTCTTGGCATAGACGGACTTCCAACCACCCCTAAAAAAAAACTAAGGATGCCAGGTCCCATGTTTATAAAGAAGTAAATTAACTTTTAATTTCAGAGGGGTCAATAAATCAGAAAAAAGGTGAATGTTGGAGGCCCCTGTTTGCAGTCTGATGTCAGCATTGTATCATTTTGGTATAAGGTCAGTCCATGGCGGGTTCCATCAGGAATAGTACCAATAGTAGTCGTATATAGAACATTAAATCAAATTTATGTGGGTTCATATTAAGCTATTCAATTGAATTTTTCATTTTCCAAGGCATCCTATTAATATTTAGTTGTTTTTCATGACTTTAAATATTCATGATAAATGTATTGATAGAGTGAATAAGGTGTGTTGTAAAATATCTAATTAGAAGAAAGAAGGGATCTATATAAGTTTTTTAATTTTAAGTTGTAACAAAAGGTATCTTAAATTGGATGTTCCAAAAATAGGATTGGTGGAAGGATTGGGATTGTTCATTAGTAATTTAACCGTTATTTGTGTTTTTTGATTTGATATTTTTTACCCATTTAATTCATTAACTAATCTAAATAAGATACATCATCCATGAAGGACAAAAAGAAAAGAGTAATTTAATTACTTGTGTTAACTAATAATTTCAATCAACATGGTCATGATTAATGTCTACTATTAAATAAATATAAATATTATTTAAAAAATATTTGTGATATGAAAAAATAAGTTTTTTTATGAGTCCTAATCATTATCAACCCTAATCACTATGAGCATGTGATCTAGGTGACTATTTATCTAATGATGGTGATTACAAGTGATGAAACAAGTGATAGAGCTAGAGCCAGAGTAGGTGTCTGCTTGACAAAATCTATTTTGATGATATAAGGTTTTAATCTTCTGATGATAGAAAGAATAAATGGATCAACACTTCTATTATATAAAATAGGGGATATAAGGAGATGATATCCCATGGTAATGGAAGCATTTTATACACAACGTCACCTATGTACTTCATATATAGATGCGGCCTCAAGAAAGGTAAAGGTTAAATATTTATCCCCAACTATAGTAAATCCTAGTGTTTCTTTTGAAAAAAAAGCTCTTGAAGAGATTATGGGCATGAAAGAACACTCATCCATGCTTGGAATGATTTACAGGTTTGGTAGTTTTTTGTTCAATATCTTTGTGTGTGGATTACCGATAATTAACAAACCCTTGTTTATGAAAAAAATAACCTTCACCCCTATGAAAAAGGTAATTTCATTATTATTTTTAATTCTATAATATATAAAGATATTATTTTTGAACATTCATGGGAATGGGATAATCATTGGTTGTTGTTAAAATCTTGGCATCCCAACTTTAACCCACATACTAATTTTTTCAAAAGAAAACTTATCTAGTTCTAATTTCCAAACATTCCTTGGAATTTTTAGAATCTGAGAATTTTAAAAACTATTGGGGGTGTTGTTAAAAAAATTTGGTATCCAGATTCTATGACTAGTGAATAGGGGCATTCGACTTATACTTAACTTATTGCATAGGTTGATATCTCCAAAGAACTCCTAGCTCAGGTGGAGTTGGTTATGAGGAATGGAACATGGGTTTACCCAATATATTATGAGGGTTTCCAATTTAGATGTCATATATGTTTCTTCATGGTTCATCTTATAAATGATTGTCATATCATGAAACATAAGAGAATAAATAATTAATGCATAGATGTAGATGTAGAACATATGATAGTTGATAGAAATCTAGATTTAAGGGAAGATGAACTATGAAAATATTCTATAAACACCAGTGGAACACATTGTAAAGCATTGGGAGTCTATGGCCACATGTCCCAACTAGAAGGTGAAACCATAATTATAATTGCAAAAGACTAATCAAAGCTTAATTGCAGATTTTGAAACTCTCATAGAGAGAAGTGTCAAATCCTCAAAGGTTCTTACCCCATTTTTAGGGGAAGTATTAATATATACTCTAATTACTCAAATTTTAGGGGCTAATTTGGAGTTATCTATCCCCATATTACCAAATCCAAAGGAGGGGAATGGGTAGAAGCTAGTTGAAGGGAAGAAAGGAAGAGGTAAAAAGGACCTAGATTCATTAATTATGTATCTCAAATCTCAAATAGATAACCAAAAAGAGAACTCTCAGCAAAATAGTTAGTTATAGTAATTTTTTTTCTTATCTAGCCTATTGGCTACTACTATTTGTTTTTGTCTAGTTCCTGGTGCTAGTTTCATTTTTAGGTTTGAGGGTATGATCCTTAAAAATACCTCAAATTTTGGATAATTTTGGGTTGGTTTTAGTTCTTTGGCTTGCCTTGTTGGATTTTCAGACTTAAATTGGTATTTCAACATTTTAGGCCCTATCTGTTTGTTTGTGTTCTATGATATGGGGTCCCTAGTTTCAAAAAACTCCATTTAACCTCAATAAAAAAATATGATTTAAGAATAAAACCCTAAGGCTAAAGTTTAAAACCCTAGGAGGATTAAGTCCTTAGGTAAAACCTAAGGCTATATGCTATTCTATATGTGTATGGGTTAACCAATAAAAATTACCAAATAAATTATTAATGGGTGAGATTAAGGTAATTAAAATATAAATTTTAAAAGTATTTGGATCAATATATGACACTAAACCATACTTGTAAATTTAAAAGTGTGATATTAATTCATCTAAATTTGTAAGGGAATATGATAAACATATAATTTACTAAAGAGGTCATGATACTTAAGTTTTATGATTGAATGTCTAACTATGATTCTATTCAAGAAGTGGAAATAAATAATAAGCATGCCTATGGTCCATTCATTTTAGAACTAATTCATGATATACACTAAGTTACTTCTTAAGGATTGAGTCAATATCATCAGTTGATACTGACCTACTGGTTGGGACTAACCTATGTTCAACAAGGACATAGTCAATAATGTTCACCTAAAATTGTATTTACTTTCTCTATGTTTTTGACTCTAAATATCAATGATACACATATATATAGAAATAAACCTCCTTTACCTTAGAGTTATAAATATTCTTTTGATGGATATAAACCTAAAAAAATTAGTGGAAAGTGTAATGATTTATGTTGAACCCCATCACCTTTGTATGATGATTTAAATCTTTTAATGTAAAAATCGCCTAATACTTTAAGGAAAGATGCAAATCCACATGTAGTTATCCCACCTAGTGAGATTGTAAATTTTTTATCTTTCGCTATCTATATGTAATTAATAATTGGCCTTGATATTATACAATAATATATTTGACTTGTATTTTGAGTTCTTTAAACTTGGCTTGTGACTACTCATATATCCCACCTAGTGAGACTATAAAATTGTTATCTTTCACTATATGTATGTAATTAATAATTTTTTTTTGATACTTTATAATAACATATTTTTATTTAAACTTAGCTTGTGACTACTCATAGTGATCACTTTTATTTATGGGAAGAACATGGTAGATTTTCATAGTGTGCAATAGTGTATATATGTATGTAAGGTATGCACCAATTCCGTTTAGAATAAGACCTTGATTTTTATATATATTATTCCAATTGAGTAATTTATCATGCCCCCAAGATGCTAAGATAATTTTCTAACTCTAAAGATGGGTTTTATTTTATATAACAGTTGTGTCTTTGAGTGGATTTCTTCCAACTAGATTAGTCCATATTGAATGGTAGTACTTACAAGTTATGTGGAAATCGACCTATGTAAAGGTGGACTAAGCTAAGAGCTTAAATATGTCAATGAATTATATTTAGTTTGTTTGAAATAAAAAATGATGTTATTGTAGGTATATAAAAGAATAGATTAAGGGTTTACTCACACTAGATCATGTAAGTGAGAGAGGATTGAATCATAGGACTTTTTTGGAGTGCTCAAGTCATGTGTATTAAGAGTGTGTTATTTTTGTTGTTTTCAAGTACTAAGTACCATATTTAGTACCTAAACCCACATGAAAAATATAAATTATATGTTCAACTCCTCATCATACTAACCAAGGGTACATAACAAACAAAAAGCCAT